>KZ539114.1:0-12802 GCA_000934665.2 Catajapyx aquilonaris
CGGTCGCGTATGTTTCCCTGATTTTAGCCCTTCTTATTAACATTCCAATTCTAGACTCTCATTTGATTAGCAAGTCGCTTCATTTCCACCTTAATAAACTAAACAAGAGTGAAACCTTTCTGGCTTGCCAGGTGCAGATGTTACAGTCTGAAATCATGTTATCAATTGAAAGGTATCCCAAAAACAGCACGTTAAAAAAGGAACTCTTCAGAAGAAGTGAAATACCATTTATATTTCACCAGCTTGCAGTTCAATGAAATATTTCCCATAAATCCCATAAATCAACTATTGCTAGTCCTGAGATTTTATGCCACTGGCACCTTTCAAGTGTCGCTCTCTCCACCTCCGAGACTTGCTGACTAGCATTTATTTACACCCCCTAAACACTCGCGCAGCAGTTCAAACCAGTTCTGGGCGATGGGGAGGACTCGAAATGTGGCAATGGCGCAATTCTATTGGGGGAGTGGGGTTTGGCTAGTAACCGAGGGTTGGAAAGCGTTTGTGAAATGCGCAAACTCAGAAGGGGAGTTTAAACGGAATCCAGCATGTAGACGCAACCCAGTTCAAACTGACTTGAACCACTGTTCGAGAAATCAGCCCAAAAGGATGTTTTAGTCAAGACAGTATAGAAATTTCAGGGGATTTTGGGAAAGTTTCTCAATAAAAACTTAAGAGTTCATATGAAAACCATGTATGATGTTAGGCAAAGTACAGTACTGACGGCCCAAGTCAAAACCCTGTATCTCGTCTTTTTGTCATTTTGAGATATTTGTGTTTGAAGTTTTTTGTTTCCATTATCGTATATGGAAGTGCATGATTTCAATTGGCCATTACTTTGCAAGGGTTGTTCCTACAGTTATGGGCATTGTACCAACAGGTGCTGCTTGCAAAGAGGAGTGCAATGATGCATTTATCTCCATTTACATGACTTTCAGAGATACAGGGGCCATCAGAGTAGTTATCGGTTGTTATACATTGGATAAAGTATGGAACCTTGTGGTTGTTACGTACAGTATGTATAACAACCAATAACTACTCTTTCCCGAAATCCCCTGAAATTTCTATACTGTCTTGACTAAAACATCCTTTTGGGCTGATTTCTCGAACAGTGGCTCAAGTCAGTTTGAACTGGGTTTGCGTCTACACGCTGGATTCCGTTTAAACTCCCCTTCCGAGTTTGCGCATTTCACAAACGTTTTCCAACCCTCGGTTACTAGCCAAACTTCACTCCCCCAATAGAATTGCGCCGTTGCCACATTTCGAGTCCTCCCCATCGCCCAGAACTGGTTTGAACTGCTGTGCGAGTGTTTAGGGGGTGTAAATAAATGCTAGTCAGCAAGTCTCGGAGGTGGAGAGAGCGACATTTGAAAGGTGCCAGTGGCATAAAATCTCAGGGCTAGCAGTAGTTGATTTATGGGAGAGACAATGCTATTGCGCCTGGTGGAATGATGTTTACACAGTATACAAAAATGAAACTGGACATCAAATAAACTTTGTGTTTAATGCAAGACTATACATTCAGTAAAAAGGGAGGCGGAGTGGCGCTGTGGTAACGTACGTGCCCGCGGATGTTAAGGTCCCGGGTTAGATCCCAGCCCGGGGACACCCCCTTCATCTCGTGCAGAGTTCAGGGTCACTTCTGGCTTCGTCTCGGGTGGTATTTCCACAGACTAAACCACCCGGGGGAGTTCACTAAAAATGGCCACCACGTCAGATGCACTGCACTTGCACATCCCCTCCTGTCATCCTGCCCGTGGGCCCGGGCGCTTCTCAATGGCTCCGACTTGTACACTATGTACGATCAAATACAGTAAAACTTCTATAAGTCGAAGTTCTCTATAAGTCGAAGAAAATAATGATCTTGGTTGGTCACAATGTAAAAGAATAGGAAATAAACTTCCCTAACTCGAATTTCTATAACTCGAAGTTCTCCATAACTCAAAGTTCTCCATAACTCGAAGTGCTGGCAGGGCCTTACGATGGGATATCAATGCACTTTCAGTCTCCCTAAGTCGAAGTTCATGTTGGCGAGTACGGAAAATTTTCTCATTTCCCAGCCGAAGGGTTGAGAGTAGCCCACGTGTGCAGAAAGGCTCAATTTCCTGATCTCCGTCTACCAGACGTACCAAAAGAAGTGTTTGACTCGATTGTGACAATTGAATCCTTGAATCTAAGAGTAGGCAAATGTCCACAACGGAGATTTTTTTTTTTTTTTTACAACAAAACAACAAGGTACATTGTAAGTGTGATAGTGACAGTTATTTTTAAGTTTTGAGCATTTTTAGTCGCTGGATATAAAGTTAGGCGTCCTTATAGAGTTATGTGCTTTAAAAAATCCAAACTTCTCTGATTCGACTTATAGAAGTTTTACTGTAATAAAGGTCCGTGCCGAACGCCAAAAGGTGAAGCACTACCCCCACAATTATTTATTATTATTATTACATTCAGTAAATGATAATGCACTGGTTTCTTATGCTGTAATGATACAATTATGGCCATCGACAAAAATATTTCCCCCACCCATAATTAATCTGTCATACCTCCCCTACGTGCACAAGCCTCCTGCTGGGTGGTCAGTATATTATAGATGCTTTTGTCTGAAAAAAATGCAATTTTGTTTTTGTATTAGAAATTCCAGCATTTGTACTGTGTACAAGTCCAAAATTATGGCACGCAGCATGTGCTCACTTCTCTGGGCGGGGTGTTGTAATCCGCGGCCAGCGCACGATCCCAGACCGATTCCATTTTTCTTATCTCTCCTCCCGGCACTGCAAACCCGGTTTATTCCCAATAATGGCCGTCAGCCGGACCGTCAGATGTGAACCGAGTTTAAACTGCATCCGAGGTTTACTTTTGCCTCGAGAAATGGGAATATCTCTGAACTGGGATTAAACCGGACCTGAAGCAGGTTTACATTTGAACCACTGTTCAAGAAATCAGCCCTTAGAGTTTAGACCTATTCAGACCTTTGTGCCCTTCTGTTGTCATGCGTAATCTTGAATTAGGTTAAAATGACGATTTACTCTTAGAGAGACAGACATATTTCAGTTAATATGGAGTAGGTCGTGGTCTCTTGCTACACAAATCGAAACATTTTGTTTGTGGGATGCTTGCAGGATTTTCTGTATGTCAATGTAACAGTTTCCTGCATTCATTCGCTTAAATGTGATGGTCCAAGTAACAATGTGCACAGAACAGCGGCCATTTTCAATTCTGATTTTTCCAGAAAAATTTCAGATGCCATTGACGTCTGCTATTTTCCACTGCCTGAATTTTTTACCTGACATGGGGCTCTGCTGGGAAAATGTGTACTTCTCTCATTTTGTTGAATTTTTGACTGTATGTTTTTGTGGAAAAAAACACATTCAATTGTTAATTCTTGATATGTAACGTAGGTCTCTTGAGTTGCTGAACCAAGGTGCGCTTATTTTCAGTTGCAGGTGGCAGGGAGTGATAGAAACTGAAAGCAGCTTGAACCAGGCCCTAGATGACATTAACAAACAACTTGAACACATCACCAGCTGTGCCTTCTTCACCCTGGTATTTGTTTGCACCAATAGATGTCAATTTCTGATTATTTTTCTGCTTTGCATTTTGCCTGCTTGTTGTAGTGTGTTGCAGACTTGATGGTTTTGGTTTTTATTCATTTCTTGGTAAAGAGAACAGCACAACACTAGTGCTTGCCATGACACTGACACTCTGCTCATTCATGATAGAGTTGGCCCAAGCTAAGTTTCCATGGGTTATTGTGGAATTTTGAGGTACAATAATTGCCAGTCACAGATGGAACCAGGGATACATGATGCCCTATTGAATATGAGAACATTCACCTGGCAACTCTGCGTGGTGGATGTCTTATATGTATGATATATTGATTTAAGAAACATCTTCATTACAAATGGATATGAGGTATTACCCTAAGTGAGATAAGGTGCAATTTTTGATTAAGCACAATATTCTAAGTTAACTACGCTTTTTGCAGTGTGGCTTGTAAATTACTCTGTTCTGCCTGGAGGGAGGAGGAGAGCATGCTTGGTTGGGCGCTTGCAGAAGCATTTTAAATATTTGTTCATGAAATTCAGCAGATAAAAGCTGGAAAATCATAAAATGTGTCATAGTGAATAGGTTCACATTTTATTATATAAACAAATGCAGCACAGGATAAAGGATGTGGAAGGGGGAAGGATGCTGTAAAAGGAAGGGGAGGCCACTCAGACATACCTTGGGCCAACTATATCCCTTGTTGGTTAGGTTTCTTGTACGTTCTATGGTCTGTGGCATGCATGTGTTTCACAGTGAAAAATTGCTTTTCTCAAAAATTTGTCCTTGATTTATGTGGCTACATATATTCCACTAGTAGTCGTACAATAATGTTTCTTCTCATTTCAGCCTCTCCCAACTGTTACACAGTCCATCGAATATTGGAACAAACAACTGTTTTTCTTCCTTTCATCATCTAAGCTGTTGCCATTGCTACCAGAATGTCAGCCACAACTGGACTGCCCCTGAAATTAGTCACTCGTGAACCCAACCACATATCTCCTTCAAAAGGTGATGAGGTACAAGACTGGAAGATGTTGGGAACTAGTGCCAGTGAAGACGCTGCTCCATCCTCGCCCATTTCACCACGGGTAGCCCAGACAAGTGTCACGCGAGCATCAGATGGAGCTCAAGGGAGTCCATCATCATCACCGGCGTCAACCAAAAAAGGACCCAATGACTTCATATTTGGGAAAGTTATTGGTGAAGGAAGCTTTTCAACAGTGAGTGTCATTCATTTCAATGGATTATTCATGACAAATTTAATGTATGTGCCTGTACGTTTGTCTAGTGGAATGAAGTTTTAGCTGCATGAGGGCTTCAGAGTCAGAATGGTTATCCATATCACACTAGTAGAGGGAGAGGTATAGAGGTTTCCAGTGGTCTTGAATGAATGTGACAACAATATACATAATGTCATTCTCAGAAAGTACTCTTAAGCAGAATTCAGCCTATATTCACTGGTGGAAGGGATTTGTTGCAAGATTGATTTTATTGCTGCAGGCAATAATTTTAAATGGCAATTGTGGCTGGTATATCCTAAGCCAAAGTGAAACTTTATTTTTCTTGTCCTAATTTTCTGAGTTACAAAAGTCAGAGTGGGAAATTGGCAAGTTTGCAGTTTTTTCGACTTTGAAATGTCCTCAGGGGGAAATAGGAAGGTGCAGGAAATTTAATTTTAATTTTTACAGCAATGGCAAACCATGCTCAATTTTCTGAGTGGCAGTTGGCTTAGATTGTGACAAAATAGCAGTAACTGCAAAATGTTAAAGCTATGCTGATAGCTTTTGAAGGAAGAATGAGTTTGTGTGGCTGAACTCAGAACAGAAGGGATTGTGGCATTTTGGTATAGGATTTTTAGTCACACCCATGATGCTGGATTGGGCCAATGATATTTTTTATGCTGACAATACTGCCATCAAGGAGTTAAAATTGAGGCGCTTAGAACAAAAGTGGCCCAAGTCCAAAAATGCAATTTTCGAAATAGGACTGCCATCACATTTAGAGAACTACTCCAAGTTGGTAAAAAAAAATTGTATAAATCCTTAGTTGGATATTTGGGCAGTAAATGACATAATGTCATTTACGCTCCAAGGAGAGTTGCCTACCCCATGGAGTAATCCTGGTGCAAGTCCCATACCAGCTGTTAAAGATAGCCGACGAAGATCCAAGTGATATTTCTGTGGGGATCTGTACGGACAAAATAATATTGTGTATGACAAATAATAAGTGTGTGGCTGGCAGTTTTGGCATGTTTAAAATTATGTTGTGAATTTGCGAATTTTAAATATTTGCTGAAAATTTCTTTCTCTAAAATTTTTTATTGAAATTAATTTTTACTAAAATCATTTTTGTTTAAATTGAGGAATGATCAAGGGAAATTTTATAAATACAGAGTGGACCAACTTCAAGTGTCGTTTTATAACGGCAATTAATAGCAGTGATTTTGTGATGACGTAGCAGCGACGTGTAAAATGTCCCACTTCGGCGCCATCGAAAATATTAGCTGCCAATAGCAGCTCACGTGTAATCAACCCTGCTGCTGGGTTGACCTGGAAAAAAGTAGGTGCGCACATGACCTGAGATGCGCCTGGGTGAAATGGGTGACGCCCAAGGCACCAGATGGCCCTATAAAGCATTACATGTGTGCTGCTATTGGCAGCTAATATTTTTGATGACGCCGAAGTGGGCCATTTTACACGTCGCTGCTACGTCAATCGTAAAGCGCTTCTATTAATAGCCGTTATAAAACGACACTTGAAGTTGGTCCACCCTGTACAGTTGAGACCAGATATAACAGCCTCGGCTATAACGGACTCGAAAGCACTCGAAAGGACTCGAAAGGATCCCCATAATTATGGCTTGTGTATTCGGCTATAACAGACCTCGGTTATAACAAGACTGATTTTCGCGGTCCCTTGAAGTCTATTATATCCGGATTGAATTGTATTACACCCAGTCAACAATGGTGTAAGTCCATGATTCTGTCAGATCATTATGGTGTAAGTCACATATGATTTTTTATCAATAAATCAGTTTTTTTTTTTTGTTACAGTAGCAATACGTCTAAAAAAGACTGCCATGTAATTATTGCCAATCTGACATAATATGGATCCAGACATATGATTTCCCTTATTTCTATGACCTTTCAAACTTGCAGGCAAATTATCCCAACTTGAGCTTTTTGGACTTGGGCCACTTTTGTTCTAAGCCCCTCAATTGTCATGTACCAAGTCTATCTCAGACATGCACATGAGCAAAACAAGATTGGCAAATCACACGAGCAGGATTCGAATAGACTTTTTCTCATTGCCTAGGACAGTGGTTCCCAAACTTTTTTTGTCGCATACCCCTTTTCAAATATGTCAAGACAGTTTGTACCCACACTCTTGACCTGTTACCTGAAAATAGTAATTATGGGCACTTACAGTTGGATGTGCTTTCTTTCGCACTTATGGTTAATATTGGGTACAAACGGCGTCAATTTAAGCGTGTGGTCTTTCTCAACACAGAGTGGATCACGGTAGTTTGTTTTCCTGGACATTAGTGCAAAAAACAGCTTCACATAATATATTAGATAGTTAGTAAATGGTATTAAGTACTTCAAAGCACAGGTTGCCAGGCCCATAGTCTTTCATTGTTCAGCCCAAAATTTCACAAGAATTATTTGCCCACATTCAAATTTCAAACTTCCATTCGTAGAAATTTTGATGATCTTTTCCTGATTCTGCACTGACGTGTTCGAGATGGTTAACAAAATCTCAAACTTCTGATCCAATAATAATTGATTGGCATGCTCATCTAGAAAAAATAATTTCTAAACTGTCGCGCCAATTGATTCATGTTCTCCAATATGTTGGCTTGGACACTAACCTCCACTGGGCCTCCACTGTCGCTTTGAAATACTTGTAGTGTTGGAAAGAATGCAAAGTTGCTATCTTGTACACAATGTTCCCAAAACTCAAATTTTTAAATTATTCCTTCGATTTGGTTTTGCACATTAAATACATTGGCGGTGATGTCTTGAAGCCCCGAGTTTCATTCTTTGAGACTAGGAAATTTTTAGGCCAGGTAGATCTGCAGCCAGAGTTTATTTTTAAATCTTTCACAACTTCGCAAAGCGCAATGGTAGAATTGAACCAGTTGTTCGAGGTAACACTGCCATGTTGCTTCTTGAGTTTCAACAGGTGTGCTGAATGAAAATGGCATCAGTCAGAAAATGCTTCTGCATATAATAAATCTTCACTAAAATAATAATAGCAAAAAGAAAGATGGGAATGAGAAGGACCATTTTTTGTTATTCTCAGATGTTGGTTCATTCTTGTTGAATCAGAATGTGGTTCCCACAAAATGTAGACGTCCCGTCTACATTTTGCAATTGCATGAAATCTTTCGCGTACCCCAGTTTGAAAACCACTGGCCTAGGAAATTCAAACTGGACAACAAAACCGATTGTTGTCAGCCTCATTTCTCATTTCCAAGGAACCCCAAGAACACCTGGCCCTGGACTTGACCTTGGCTGATAGAGTGTACCCGGAAAACTGGAAGTGTCCGGTCACAATAAGTTGACCATGAAAGCTATTTAGAGGCCGCTGAATGCGAATCTGAAAACTGTTCGTTGCTATCTTATGCGGTTTAGGCCCTGATACCTGTCCACGGACGGACGGATGGACGGAAGCGTTCTGTAATACGTTTTTTTTGCAAAGAAAAGGCCTGAAAATAAGACACCCCCCCCCCCCCCCACACACACACACACTCAGAACAAAAGGCGAAACTAATTAGGCAGACCTCCATAATAACCTGGCAGTCAATGAAAGCAGGCAATCAAGCATGCACAACCACTATTGTGCTGCCTTTTGGACTATTGAAGCCTGTGAGATCAAATGTATCATTTAATTTTGGCAAATTCATTAATAAAATGTTTTAAACCTTTTATATAAAAGGATATGTGGGCTGCTTATCAATTCTAAGTTTTAACCCTCCAACGGTGACGTGGGCACTTTTTGTGTATTTTGTGTTTTTGTGTATTTTCGCTATAACATTGAAAATCTCTCGCATATGAGCGTCATCTTTTAGGACATCTTAGTTTGACTCCTTTTGTGATTACGGACATTTAGTTTAAATTTTTAGAGTAAATAGCACGATCAGGAAAAAAATAATTATGTACCGATGCGATGAGTAGTTGGGCCAAGACTGCATTCCATCACTTCCTGCTTTCCAGTACTGATAAGCTCAGGTCCCCCCTCTGGAAAGCTTAGTGATTCATGAAGCCAGCTCTGGTTTTGGGCTTTGGAAAGGAAACCAGTTCGGCCCAGGTGACACACGTGCATTAGGCCTATGGCTCCAAATATGCATCAGTGTATTTGCATAATTGATTTTTTTACGTTCGTACTATCTGCTCAAAAATTATAAACTAAAAGCCATTCAACGCAGAAGGAATCAACCCGAGATTGTTTCAAAGATGAAGTCCAAAATGTGCTGTATTTCCCAAGTTATAACAAAAAACGTGACTTGGTCACAAAAAGTGCCCACGTCACCAGAGGAAGAACTTCCTTCGTGTCACTGTCATAGGGTTTTTAAAAATGATACTGATGACACACAAGAGCGGCTATAATTGAAAATCCAAATTTTTTTTGCAAGAAAATTTTTGGGCTGCAGTCACACAGACCTGATCGGATATTATGATTTGGTATCTTGTGTTACTCTTGAAGTTGTTCTCCACCATACAAAATCAGATCTACCCATCCTAATCTACAAAAGCTGTAAAATTGTATTATAACATGAGACAATTTCTGAGAGCCAGGAGCAGTTCAATTAATGAGATTGATAATTGGGAAATGCTGGTTAGTAGTTGCACAATGTGCCCCCCTTCAAGTAAGTTAGTAAGGTATTACAATGGTCTGACATGACTGTTCACAATAGATTTACAATTTGACTATGAAAATAAGTATCTATCTACCATTGCTGTAAAAGTTGAGAAAATTTGTCGCACCTTAAAATTCTTCCTGGGCCATTTCAAAGTTGGAAAAATTACAAATTCGCCAATTTCATACCCAGAGTCTCTCAACTCAGAAAACAGATGGGAAGAAACTGACTTATTCTTCTGATGTTATTAGCCATAATTTCCATGAAAAATAATTGCCTGCAGCAACAAAATAGAGCCTATGCCATTAACAAAACAGTGATGCCTAATGGCTTATCGATTACTGTCACCACAGCTAACAGATTAGGGTAGGAGGAACAGTGATATGTGAATGATTGATTTTTGAAAACGGCACAATGTAGGAGTTCTGACATAGTTTTGCAGAGTGAAGCGTGTTCTGTGATTACGAAGAGGCTGAAGACTGCTGTGGTAGACCATGCTACAGTCACAAATGGCTCCATTTTTGGAGGATTTAAATATTTAAGCAAAATTTTGATGGCTCGTATGGAGCCTAAGGGTGTTTTGGGTGTGACTAATCTACATTGTTGAAATCAGAATTTTATGCTCTTTCATGCACACTAGGTTTGGTCACTCCCCAAATATAGCATGCTGAGCAAAAAGATTTGGATGCTAATTGCAGAAAGATCAATAGTTCATAGGCTTGCTGGTGGATGCTGGTAGGATGAGGCCACTGTGTAGTATTGATGCGAGGTAGGCGCAAAAGCTACGTAAGTCGGGGGCTGTCTGTACTTGTCTTTTTCTTCATGTTTTGTACCCTGTAAGTGTTTTTGTTGATGTCAATGCCTGCCAAGACAGCCCATTGACAAACTTTTGTAAGCAAGGAGGTGGAGAAGGCTAGTTGCAGGTTTGGTTTTTTAATTGCAGGAGTGGAGACTAAAGTGAAAAGGTATAATAACCATTGGTTTTCACCTGTGAGTTGGGTACTGCAGAGTCATGTCCTGCTACCCATATCACCTGGAATGCCAGGGAACTCTTAGTCATTTCATGACCATCTCCATCTTTTTGCTCACAGTGGTACCTCTATTGTATCATAGATGCAAGAGAATCTTACCATTCTTCTTCTTTACACCTTGGGATATGTACATCAAGGAAATTGTTCCTACTGGGATGACATCTAAAATAGCCATGTTGCACCTATTGCACTGTGATAAGAGATTAACTTCTAACCATTTCTTCATTTTTCTTTGCAGGTGTATTTAGCTAAGGATGTTCAGAGTGGACGTGAATATGCAAGTAAGTTGCCACAATTTGGAAATGATATTATCTCACTTGTTAGTTCAAGTGTCAGAACCTTCTGCATTTCAGTTAAAGTATGTGATAAGCGCCACATTCTACGTGAAAAGAAAACGGAGTATGTGAAACGGGAGAAAGAAGCACTGACAATCCTAAGTGCAAATAGCAAAGTTCATGTTCCATTCTTTGTGAAGCTGTTCTGCACGTTTCAGGATTTGGATCGCTTGTGTATCCTTTGTGAATGACAATGGAAGACAAACTGTATGTCCACAGTGTGGCTAAAATATATATATTGTGTGAACTCAGGGCCGTTTTCTCGAACAGTGGTTCAAATGTAAACCGGGTTCAAAGCCAGTTTAATCCCTGATTTGATTGTTGTTAGGCTGTTGTCAAGGGTTTAAACCGGGTTTACATTTGAACCACTGTTCGAGAAAACGGCCCTCAGTAAATCAAGTCTGGCTTGATTGCCCTTTTTATTAATTGTTGACAAGAACTAACAATTAATAACAAGTGTAATCAGATGGGATTGTTTTACTGTGTGTGGTGCCCCCTGCTCACAGGCTATAGTGTATGCAAACAAGTTCAAGGAAAATCTCCTGATTGTGCACAGGAATTCAAAATGCATAATTGATTTTCTCTAGTGTTGATAGAACCTGCCGTATGCAACCGGTTCCAGGATTGATTTTGTTGCTGTGGAGAGTAATTCTTAGTGGAAGTTGCGCCTTATGATTTCAGATGCAAAAGTTAAGCTCAATGTTTTCGTGTTTGTTTTATGAGTTGCGAAAATTAGGGCATGAAATTTGTGAATGTGCAATTTTGTGAACTTTGGAGTGCCCCAAGGTGGACATTGACTGGTGCAGAAATTTTTATTTCAATTTGTACAGCAATGGTAGATCATGGCCAATTTTTAGCCTTGCATATTATTCACTGAAACTGACAGGCAAGTGGGTAACCACTCCCCCAAAAAGTGTACACAGGAACCGGTGGTTCCACCCAGTTCCAGGCTGGTTCCATGCCAGTTCCACAGGGACCCTGTACACCAATTCCACGAAGTGGTTACCCCCTCGCTGACAGCTGATGAGGTTGATGATGGGGTGATGCTTGTTGCACTATGTGGCAGTGCCTCAGGAAAGGTGTGACAATAGGGTGTGACTGCAAGATTGGCCTTAATTAAATAACAATGTTAGTGCACAATATGTGATTCTGAAAAGTGGATATAATCTACTATGGCTATAAAAATCGAAATACAAATTCCTGCACCTTTCAATTTCATCCTGGGACTGTTTCAGAGTTGGGAAAATTATAAATTTGCCAATTTCGCACTTTGATTTTCACAACTCAGGAAAGAGAGAGGAAAAAACTGACAAAGGAACTGCATGCAGCACCTACCTGAGGGTGTATTTTTTTGCCTCCTCAAGACTTGCCATGTGATCAGAAGAATCCAAAATTTTATTCTGGGTAACCCAATATCTGCCCCCAAACACACCTTTAACCCATAATCAACTGTTGTGGCCAAACTGTAAAGAATATCATTGGCATGTGCCATGTTGTCCTGGAGTATACTGATGTGCACCCTATACCAACCAACAGGAGTTGCTCATATTGACTGTATAACAAAACACTTGAAAACATTGTTGCCCTCTAGTCAGATTGTGTGTTTCCAAAACAAAACCAATTACATTAATAGTTCAAGTTGCGAATCCTGAGTCCATCTGAGTTTCACTTTTTTCTTATGATATTATTGGCCATGATTTCCACTAAAAATTATTGTCTGCAGTGCAAAATTTAACCTGGAACAGATCATCCATACTACTGGCTAAGGGAATATCTCCAAACCTGTTTAAATATTCACCATTGACCAATGGAGGTTTCATTGTAATTTGAGTTGATGCAAACTGGACTTAAAAGGGACACTCCACTCAAAATACAAGTTGGTCTCTAAAAATCAGGCAAAAAATTCTGATTCCGAGCATGCGATCCATTTATCTCTGAGGCGAACGGTAATGACAGGGGAAGAGACGAAAGTCAGAAAAAATTCTAGGTCTGATCGAGAGCGGCGCTGCGCTCCCCCCCCCCCCCCCCCCC
>KZ539114.1:12814-33237 GCA_000934665.2 Catajapyx aquilonaris
CGGCCACCGGGCGAAGTTAGATGTGAATCCCCCGCGGGTTTGAAATGCAGTTCGGTCAGATATTTCTGGCTGCTGCCAATGAATGTGTTGTCACCGAGGTGTTACTTTTCGGCAAAGGCGTGGTCCGAAAAGTAACACCTCGGTCCTTGGTGACAACATATGCATTGGCAGAAGCCAGAAATATCCGACCGAACTGCATTTCAAACTTGCGGGTGATCAGCATCCAACTTCATTGTCATTGTTAAACACATGCTAAGCGTGTGGAATTAATATGGTAGGTACTACACAGTACATTGTCATCTGATCATTACTAGGACAACATCAAGGTCAAGCAGACTTGGAGATAATAAATCCTGAAATGTCCGGAAAAGCCCTCTATAGGCTACTCCACGTTATTTGATGTTGCGAGTGAACCGCTCATGGTAAGTGAGCAGTTCTTATACCGCTATGTTGTGCATGAAAAGACGCTTCTGGTAACTTAAAAGTTGACCCAACTCCACATTGAGAAAAATGACCCCAAAGATGACCAAATTAGTGGAAAACAGACATTTCAGAAGTTTTATCTCCAAGACTGCTTGACTCAGCTTGACCTGTGATGTTGTCCTTCGACAGTAGTAATGATCAGATGACAATGTACCTACCATATTATTAATTTCACATGCTTAGCATGTGTTTAACAATGACATTGGACCATATGAAATGTGTCCGTTTTGCACAATAATGCGATTTTTTTTTAGCATTTTAATTTTACAATCTAGGTTAAACCCGTTGCCACCAAAATGTTCCTCATCTCACGACAGTTCATTTGATATAATATAATAATAATAATAATAACGGATACCCCGTGATAGGCCCCTTGGACCTCTTAGGGGATCATCTTTTGAAAACCCAACTTTAATCATTTGCCTGAAATGTGATGGATTTTGATAGTGGGAGGAAACGGGAGAACCCCGAGAAAACCCACGCGAATACGGAGAGAACCCATCGAAACTTTATCCACATAAGTATCCTCCGTCCGACCCGGGGATCGAACTCGGGACCTTAGAGGTGGAAGGCTGCGGCGCTAACCACTCGGCCACCGTGTCGCCCATAGTTCATTTGATATAATTTATATGAACACTAAACTAACTTGTGATGCTTGTGATAACGTTTTTGACCAAAATTTAGTTCGCATTACAAGTTGGGTGCAATACTGCCCTACCCCTTTTTTTCACACGTGGCCACCTTATTTTGTTCATTCTTGGAGTGGGTGGTGCATCATCATCATCATCATAATAGCACATAAATATCCCTTATTAGTGCCTTGTTTGGGGGAGATATGAAAATTGTCCTATGGAAAAGGTGATTTATGGGTCATCTCAAACTTTCAACTTCAGTTTTCTCAAAATCAGGTTTGGGAGGGTTAGGGCGGTATTGCACCGACCCCTTCATATATTAGATTACTGTTCGCCGGTGAAAAAACCGAGGGTATCGCCGGATTCAGGATTTTTTGCCTGATTTTTAGAGACCAACTTGTATTTTGAGTGGAGTGTCCCTTTAAAATATTGTTAGTGATCAGGTAAATTACTGGGTGGGTGTTACAGCATATCTTATAGTCAGTGGCGACTATAAGATTTTGGGGGTGTTTTTGCTCCCTCTCCAGGAAGATGGAGAGGGGGCGTGGCCTCTACCCGAGCGTTTTTGGTGCCTCTCCAGAAAGTTGGAGAGGGGGGAAAAGGGGGGTGAAGTGGGCGGAGCTCTCCACAAAATCCCCAAAAGTGTCTTCTCTCCTCGGAGGTGGAAGAGACTTTCTGGAGAGGGGGCTGTAGCGGAGGGAGGGCGGGAAGCGGGTGAAGGTTTAAGAATTAAACCTCACCAAGGAATTGGTTGCGGAATTAAACCTCCTTGGGCCCAGGGTCCTCGCCTCGCGCTCTTCTCAACTGTTTTGAGTGCCTTCTCCCCTAGCTACACCATTCCGCCCGTTTTTGGGTTTAATAGTGGAGAGGGGGGATGTGGGGGATATTCCGGAAGCCCCGCCCTCTTCCACCTCTCCTCTCCATCTTCCTGGAGAGGGACCAAAAACACCCCCATGCTGTAACACCTACCAGCCAAAACAAGTACAAAGTGTAAAGGTGTTTTGGCACTCCTAATAATGATGTAAACAGCAGCGATAACACAGCGCAACAAAAAAAAAATTCGCCGTGTAACTCAGAAACCACTATGTAGATCATGTTAGTAGGACCCAAAGTAGCTGGGAAACGCCCGGGATTTCTCTCCCAAAATGTGCAGGGGGTCAGGGTGACCAAAAATCAATCCCATTTTGGACAAATTCAAAATATTGGCGTTTTTTTTGCCTATTTCAAGGTCTGGCAACCACTGTAAGTTTCGGATTTTGTTTTTGCTGGCATTAGGTGTTGCCTGGGTCTAGTCTGAAGCCACTATGGTGTTTAAAGTCAATATTTTACAGAAATTGTAGGTTTTCCAGGGTCCTTTTTATGGAAAAAATTTCGTTTTTTGGTACTTTTTCGTCAATTTTTGCGGAACAGTGTAAGGGCTTTTTTTTTAAAAAAGTGTAGCGTAATGGGCTCTTTAGAGACCCAACAATCAAGGAATAATAGTAGAACTTTCCTATGCAACCCTAGTACGCGTGTGCAAAAGCCTAATCGCGTTTTTTCGCATTTTTGGTGATTTGACTTTTTTCAACATTTAAAACTAAATATTCCCCGGCTTTAAAATAAATGAATTCTTCTTAGTCTAACAAACTGTCAGGGACCCCCATCAGTATGGAAAAAGACTATGATTTCCATAAGCAACCCATGTACGCGTGTATTTTTATTTTTTGTACCTACGTTGCATAAAATCACATTTATTTACTTAGTGCCGTGATGTGTAAACATTAATTTACGATCTTTTGCAAACACTTAAAGAAAGATGGTAGCCTTCGTTTACGGGTGGTGTGGAGGTACAGGGCTTCCAATTTAGCAAGTCGAGTGCATTTGGTACGTCTTAACAACAGAGTTGTCTGTTTATTTAACATTCACACGTCAAAAGGCACAGTTTTTGAGGACTTCCTCTTGTGTTCGAGATTGCTCTCCCTAATTAAGTTCCAAATGTAATCGCCGAGCATGTTGGATCTGTACTGGCCTTGATATCATGACTCGAACTGCTTGATATCCTGATGGAACCGCTCACCATGTTCCTCAGAATAGTCACCCATATTTTCCTTACATATGTCGAGGTGGGCGTCTAGGAAGTGAAGTTTCATCAACATTCGGCAGCCCATTTCCCCGTAGTTGAGGACTAAATCGTTGACAAGCTTCTCGTAGATGGGGGTCCCTGACAGTTTGTTAGACTAAGAATTCATTTATGTTAAAGCTGAGGAATATTTGGTTTTAAATGTTGAAAAAAGTCAAATCACCAAAAATGCGAAAAAAACGCGATTTTACCCTAGATTAGGCTTTTGCACACACGTACTAGGGTTGCATAGGAAAGTTCTACTATTATTCCTTGATTGTTGGGTCTCTAAAGAGCCCATTACGCTCACTTTTCTTTTTAAAAACCCATACACTGTTCCGCAAAAATTGACGAAAAAGTACCAAAAAACGAAATTTTTTCCATAAAAAGGACCCTGGAAAACCTACAGTTTCTATAAAAGATTGACTTTAAACACCATAGTGGCTTCAGACTAGACCCAGGTAACACCTAATGCCAGCAAAAACAAAATCTGAAACTTACAGTGGTTGCCAGACCTTGAAATAGGCCAAAAAAGCGTCAATATTTTGAATGTTTCCAAAATGGGATGGATTTTTGGTCACCCTGACCCCCTGCACATTTTGGGAGAGAAATCCTGTGCGTTTCCCAGCTACTTTGGGTCCTACTAACATGATCTACATAGTGGTTTCCGAGTAACAAGCCGCAATTTTTTTTTTGTTGCGCTGTGTAATTTGGCACTAACATTACAACTTTTTAAGTGCTATAGTGGTGGTGTGGTAGTGGTTACAGCTTGCCACCTCAGAGGTCCCGAGTTTGATTCCTGGGTTAGAGAAAAGGATTTCCTCTTGGGGAAAGAATTGAGATAGGTCCTCTCGGAGTTTGTACATTTCCTGTCACAATTCAAATCCATCATTGAGGTATCCTTTAGTTTAAAAGCCGTGTGGTGCTTGTCCGTTTGTCCAGAGTTTTTATCCAACTTCCCAACCAGGTAGAAGGCTGAAACTTGGTGCATTCATTGCCTGGGAAGTGTATATGTGCCCAAATTTCTCAAATGCCTAAACAGGGGAAGCAGAAGAGTTGGAGTCACATTATTCCATTCCATGTGTCTTGGGTGTGTCCAAATATTCACATCACTGTGTATGTCGTTCCATGATGGTGCCCTGACATTTCATACCCCCTTCATTTTGCACATGTTTTGACTCAAGGCAACCACTGGATGTTGGATGTCCTGCTAGTAGGAAATGCCATGTAAAGAGAGATCCCCTGTTGTGTATTTCAGCGGTCGAATTATTTTTATTTGTTATTTTTTAAATATTCTACTTACCCCATTGGGAGGCAATACTCCTTTAGGGGGGTGGAACACCACCCTTTTTCCCCATCACTATTTTCTTGATTTTGTTCGGACACCGTGCAAGGGAGAAGGACATAGGGAAGGGAATTTGAATTTTTAGGGAGGAGACACAGGTGCAGGTCCAATGTCTGAAACTGGGTCATGTGGAGTCTCTCTGGAGGTTAGGTTGCCAGATGTCTCCATGGCGCGGGTCAGAGACTAGAATCTCTACCTGTAGTCTCTATTGTGGGGGAGTTCCACACCCCATCTGACATTTCCTAATCAGGCAAATTATTGTGGTTTAAAGCAATCCTTTATATTTGACAAGTTTCTCCTTGACTTGAGAACAGATTATGTTCTAACTTATGCCAAGAGGGGGGAGCTGCTGCCATACATCACCCGGGTTGGATCCTTTGATGATGAGTGTTCCCAGTTCTATGCCGCAGAAATCTTGCATGCATTGGAACACATGCACAGACTTGGAATCATACACAGGTTTGTTAATTTCATGTGTGTAATCTTTCTTTAAGTTTCGTTCAAGCCATTGCCACATTGATTTCAGGGATCTAAAACCTGAAAACATTCTACTGAGTGAAAAAATGCATATCCTCATTACTGACTTTGGATCGGCGAAGATCCTGAACAGAGAGACTGCAGGACAACCAAGTGCTTCCTCAAGCCTGACAAGGAAGAACAGTTTTGTGGGAACAGCACAGTATGTGTCACCAGAACTCTTGACAGACAAAACAGCTTCTGCCAGTTCTGATTTGTGGGCCCTTGGATGCATCATCTACCAGATGGTTGCAGGGCTTCCCCCATTTTGTGCCCAGTGAGTGTCATGTTCCAATGAAATGGTGCCACACAAATGTAAAATGTTAGAATGAGTAATATATAAACTTTATTGCAGTAATGAGTATCACATCTTCCAAAAGATACTCAAACTGGAGTATGAGTTTCCAGAGGGCTTCCTACCACATGCGAAAGACATTGTGCAGAAATTGATGGTTTGTAGAAGCAACTGATCATTACATTAACTACAAACCTGGACTTGAAACTGAGAAATTTTTTGCATCTTGCAGGTTCTGAATCCATTAGAACGTTTGGGCGCTTCAGACAGAGATGGCTACCCATCTGTCAAAGCCCACCCCTTCTTCTCAGGGGTCAACTTTGACACCTTGTACCTACAAACACCACCACAGATTTACCCTTACCTGCCTGGGACGAAGGAGAGTGAGGCCTTGAGAAGCCATTATCGGGTAAGGGACAGTGCAGTGAGTACTTTCTTTTGCTATAGATGTGTTTGTCCAGAAACCAAGTACATGCTTATACCTCCATAGCCCAGGGTTGAAGCATCATTCCGAGGTGATTGTGGACACAGGTTAAATTCCTGGCAATGGCTGGTATACATTGCAACGCTTCATAATGAAAAGTAGCATGACAGTGTTATAGAAACTGAGTGGTAGTGACTGTTTCAAGGCAAGGATGATGCCTGAAGTAGCTCCAGTTTAGATCTGATTGCATATTTTGTGATCAGGTTCCAGATGATTTGGAACCAGGCCTTGACGATAAGCAGATGACTCGTTTGCTGGGCCTGGACCTACAGGACGATGAAGCTGCAAGTTCAAAACAACTTCCCCAGTCAAGTACTGCCAGCCCAGTTCCAGCTGTTGCATCATCTTCCCCTCCATCGTCAGTTGGGGCAAGCCAGTCTGGTGTGAATCCTTCTCCAAGGAGAAGAAAACTGACCCTTTTAGGCCTCCCATCAGAAGAGGAAGAAGCCAAATTGAAAATACAAGCCAGTGATAACAAGTGGCACCGATTCGTTGAGGGCCACCTTATTCTCAAGCAAGGATTAGTGGACAAGCACAAGGTGTGTTTCAATGATTTGTAATATAGCTATGAATTGAGGGGTGTGGTGGAAAAACATGACAACCCACATTAAGGTGTAATTTTTCAGGGGAGTGAATTGCAGTTTGCATTCTCTTCACAAATCATAGGGAATGTGGGTTTTGATCTAGTCCGTGTTGCCGTCTTGTGCATGATACGTGAACTTGGAGTATACCAAACTGTTTCTCACATCCTTCACATGATTGCTACATGTTCAGGTCAAAAATGACAAAAATGAGGGTTGTCACGTTTTTCCACCACACTCCCTCAAATACAACAGCACTTACTTGATGTGAGTTTAATGTTTAGTTATTCATGCAGTTTCCTTAACCCTTTATCTCCCACTATCCCAAAAATTGTGATAACAAAAAAACTGCTGTATCAGGTCAGGTCAGGTAGTTAAGGTATTATGGTCATGATGTTAAAGTCATGATGTCAGAATCGTTACTCCTCCTGAGACCTGAGAAGAATCGAGTAACGCAATGTCCATTCCTATGGCATTTTCTGAACATTTTCCCAATAAGAAACGAGAAAAAAATTATAGTTCTAAAATATTGACAAAAATAATGACAAACAACCAATGAGAACATAGGACCCAATTGCTGCTACAAAAGCAGAACGGATGAAAGCTGAAAATTTAAATGCCACTCAACTGATCATTAGCATAGGTGCTCTATCCTCCTAACAATGTTTTTAAAATTCATTTGTGGAATAAGTGGTAGCAATTCGTCTCAGAAGACAAACTGCAATTAATTTTGAATGCCACCACTCCAGGCATGGGGCTTGCTCCTTCCCTTCTTACCCCCTAGCATGGTACCTCGCTATTCTAGATTTTAAAACTGAACTGTATAGTGCAAAGCACACTTTCTTATGGGTGTATAGGTACAGGCACTTAAGAAAAGTCACAGCCCATTCAGCTAAAAAGTTATTTTTTTCAGATGTCCATTTAAATGGACATTTGATCTCGGGAAGAAAAGAAAATTACCAGTTTTCTACAGCAACAAAGATTGTCACAGACACATCTTTTAGTATTTCCTAATACACATTCCTTGTGAATCCCAGGACATTCTACATTGACGAAAATCACACTCTAAATAGGAGGGAAAAAATAAAACTTATCAGATGAGTGCCTAGCTTCGCCTAGCAGCGGCATCCGCCATTTTAATGAGTGATTTAATTTTCATAGCCAAAGTCAGATATTCGACACTAGGTGGCTACACCTATTGAGGGCAGATTGTAATCATGGGATGCACCGAAGCAGTTTGGTGGAGTGGATAAGATGTTCGACTGCTAATCAGGAGGTCCTGGGTTCGAGTCCCAGGGCCGGCAATCCTAACCGTGGTTTTCTGTGGTTTCCCACAGTCCCCCCAGGAGAATTCCGGGATTGCTTCCTAAATAATAGGCCACAGCTGCTTCCTTCCTTTCCTATCCTTGTCCCGTCCATGAGGAGGTGCGGTGTCGGTGGCGGGTTTCTGACCCACATCTAGGGGGTCATCTTGGCTAACGGGCCCCCTGAGGGACTGCACATGACCCCCAACTTGAGACATTGCACCTGCACCAGTGTCTTTCTCTCTCTCTCTCTCCCCCNTCTCTCTCTCTCTCTCTCTCTCTCTCTCTCTCTCTCTCATTATCCCTATCCTGTACCCCTGCACTGGAGGAAAGAAAAATAATACAATAATACAAGAAAATTGATGGTGGTGTACCACCCCCCAACAGGGCCTATGTAAAAACAAGTAATAATAATAATAATAATAATTAATAATAATAATAATAATAATAATAATAATAATAATAATAATCGGGGGATGCCAACAAATTACAGTTCTGTTGGCGTCACTAGTTGGCGTCAATTTTTTTTTTTTGCTGATGTACACATGGCGACATCAGGTCTCAGGAGGTTACAAGTTTCATGTGACAAATATTTGATGTTTTAAAGTCAAAACTTTGGTTATAAAATCAGGTTATCTAGTTTGAGAATATGCATCTAATAACCAAATTGTGAATGAATCATGACAAGCCTCATGTTTTTCTTAGGGTTTGTTTGCTCGCCGACGTATGGTCCTATTAACTACGGGACCTCACTTGTACTACGTTGACCCTGCAAACATGGTCCTGAAAGGAGAGATACCATGGAGTTCTGCACTACGGGTGGAACCCAAAAACTTCAAGATATTCTTTGTGCATACTGTAAGTATTAAAATGACCTCTGTCAAACTATCCAAAATGAGACATCATTTATTGCTCTGAATACTTGTAATGAACAAAAAGTTGAGATCACAGGGGCAAATGACTTCTGAATATTGCTGACATGTTTCTTCATCCTCTTCAGCCAAACCGCACATACTATTTGGAAGATCCTGATGGCTATGCTCTGGAATGGTGTGCGGCCATTGATGAAGTGAGGAAACATACCTATGGTTTAGAAACATAGGTTATTTTAGTGTCAAAGAAATTGGGTAGAAGCAGGACATTTCGCAATTTCAAGTTATACTGGGGATATTATATTGTGCCGGGTATGCTTTCGGGGCATGAAGTGAGTGAGCCTGATATTTAAAGTGGAACTACAGTGTAAAGTGCCCTCTAAAATATATTGTCTTTGAAGCAGGTCAAACGCCTGCATGTGCCAGTACGGTCAAAGTTCCTATCCCGCTTGTGTTCATGACTAGTCCCAATTGAGTAAGTGAAACGTACATTTTCAAATTCCATTAGGATATTTATGCAAGTTTAGTGTTGAGAAATATTCTGGACTCTTCTGTAATAATATATTTTCCATATTTTCAAATAGGTGACACAATGGCGGAGCAACCATGGTTAATTTTTTCATGCCTGATTTACCCAGTGATTAGTTGTACAGGAGGGCTTAAAGCTTTCTATGATATCCCCTACTAGCCTAACATTTAACAGTGTATGACTTATAACCATAAGTAAGTCCATTTTCTATATTAATGAGCACTTACCATATGTGATTCATTTTTTGACCATTGTTGGAGTTTTGGTGCAATGAATACATATGGGTCAAGTGAAGCATTAAGTCCCCATCCAATAATTTTGATACAATTTTGAACAAATGTTGCTGTTTCGTGGAGATAAAACAGTATCCCATAGTATGGTAGACACTTTAAAGCAATAAGTCTAACGAATAATCTTCCGACTGATTTTTAAAGCAAGCCATTTCTTGCGTTATGTTTAGTTTGGTTTGGTTAGGAAGGAGCCGAAGCAACTATGCCTATCTGGCTATATTTTTTCCATATGGCAAGTATCCTGTTCATGATGCATGCTTGCCCTATCATCTTAGTTCTCTTTAACCCACTGGCAGACATGGTCCTACTGGCACTAATCCCCTTGCTTTCCTTGCATTCCTCTGTACATGAATTGGATAAGCCTATTGTCAAGTGACCTTAAACATGCCTGTGGAAGTTTCCCTGGATTACATTCTCAATTTAATGAGAGAGAAACTTCTCATGCATGGCATAAAGTAGTAGGGCCTTTTGCCCACATAACGCTAGCAATAATTTTGATATCCAATTGCAAGGGTCTCTGTAGTGGTAGTAAAGGCATATGACACACCCTCTGTAGCCTTCCTTATATCAAGGATTCTCACCCGACAATGTCAGTTGATTATATTAAGGGTCGAGTAATGTTTGCTGTGTTTGCCATCCCACATGCATGGGACAAGAAAAACCTAAAGTCGTGCTTCTTGAGACATTGCAGATGTGAGAGAGCAAAGGAACCACATGAGGTTCTTGGGATTCCAAATTTAATTTTGAAAACTGAAGACCAGTATGTTGTATGAAAGCAAATATTTACACTTTTTCCACATGGACGCTGAATCCTGGTATTTTGCCCTGGACATGTGAGGCCAGAGCACTCCTAGTCAGTCACTATCCCCTAGCCTATCATGACACTCAACTGCTTAGTTTCAGTGAAACTTGACCAAGGTCCAAAAATTTACAGCAACATGTGTTTCATAAATGTGATATAATGACACATTTCTTATGCAATGCAATAATATTGTCACCCCCTTGCAATTGGTTATGGAAAAATGACTTGTGTGATGATGCAGAAGAGTATTATTATTGTTGCATTGAATCCCTCAACATATTAGCTTCACACTTACATGCAGAGTTATCAAAAAGGTCCATAATTTAACAACCAGATGACACTATTCTTAACAGAAGGTGCTGTGGCACTTGGCTGAAAACACATTATAAGGTGCCATAGGTGCTTAACAATTAAGCACTCCTAGCAGCAAACTACTGTATGTGTTTTTTGACACGTCTGCTTACTGAAATAATGCTTTAGAAAGCAAGCATAATATTCAAACACCTCTGGGGACCCAAAAATGCCTTTTCAGCAAGTGTTCTGGCACTACACAATGTAAACTGGTAATATTCACCTGTGGTATTTAGGAATGTGGATCTTTTCCAAGTACATTGTACATAGTGATTATTATTAAATAGCCTGTGAAAGGGGTCCGCATATTGCACATAAGGCAGATAAATTTTCAAACAAGACCTTAAATTATTACTATTGTTGTCACAAGGAATTGGTAATAGGGTTGACCTTGCTGGTGCACATTAGCAATGGCATTTGGACCAATCACTGGCAAAAGCAATGTTCTTATGGCACTTTGGATGTTCTACTTTTTATATCATGAACAAGAAAAAGGGCCTAACTAGATGAGGAGCCAGCACTGAAACAATTATGTTCCTGAGCCAAAAGTATAAGTATCCCATTTTATTGCTTCTGCTACAAGATTTTTTAAACAAAGCTAGCTTATAGTTTTTGGGCATGGACAGTACAATGTACATAATATTTCGCAATACCATTATTTATGACAGATCATGATTTATAACCACGTCTTGACTGTTTCTGGCTAAATGCAATCCTGTTCTATATGATTTATTATTAGGATTAATTTTTCACCAAGCAGTGGAATGACTGTAAATATCAATGCTCTCCTGTGATAGAAGTCAATGGCTGGAAATGATGCTTCTAATTAGTTTCAGTGTGACTCCCCATTCAGTTGGTGCTGGTGTAGATTAACTATCACGCTGTAGATAAACATATTAACCCATTGTTTCGTACAGCTTGCAGCGAAACTAGTTGGCTTTCTTGTTATTTCTGAGATATTTGTTATTTCTCATTTAAACGCATTGAATATTAATCTAGCGACAAAATTAAATGAATGTGTTTAACTGCCATGTAAACAATGGGTTAAGAAAGGCACTTGCTTTAGAATCATGGTTTACAAGTGTAATGTGATGCAAGTGGGCCATTATAAGTGGTGACTGATGAGGCAGGAGTCAGAATTGGGAATTAACATACTAGCATGTAACTGGCATTCACGTAGAGTACATCAGAGGCCAACTACATATTGGTCTAGATCACTATTGGTGCTGTGGAATTTTTATTTAAATTTGTCAATTATGAATTTTCCAATGTGTCAAATCAGGCCCGGTGGGAGGCATGAAACCTCTGAATAGTCGTTACAGTCTCTCACTTATTCCAATATCCTCATGCAAGGCTGTAATTCTTTGGACAGGCCTTGAAAATTACTCAACATGCACCTAGAGTTTGCCCAACATGTCTTGTGGCCTCAGACTTATATGCTGCGCCAGTTTCATGACATTCTGTGATGAGTTAACTTCTGATTCCTCCGGCTCAGTTTTTATTTAATGTTTGGGTTTATTTAAGTGTACAAAAAAAAATCCAATCTCTATGCATAGGTTTTCGTGTCATTGACAGTATATCTATGCATTTCATTAATTTGTTGGTTATTATTCATTGTCTATGCATGATGATCACTGACAATCAGTTGATATTATGTACCGGTGTCAGAAAATTTTGGTCCCTTACATCTGATTTGAAGCAATAGGTTACCACATACGGGTATTGATTTGACAGTCAAAAAAAATTTGACAAACCTGTCGCTTCAGGCAATAATTACGTGGTAGTGAGGAAAAAGTTGGAACTGATTAAAGGAAGTTATTTGATGAGGAATCTTGTGTTAGATTACAATATGTTGTGATCAATGGTATTCAGCTTGGAAGGCAAATTTTGGGATCAAGGGTATATGATGGGCATGCAAAACAACGCGTTCTGTCTCAAACCTTTGAGCAGATTTTTGTGCTTCCAAGCCTAGATAAATTTCTGGAATAAAATGTTTTTAATTCAACGACTGATGTCTGGTGTGAAAAATCACTTGGTGCACCATTAACATTACTATGCAAAAATTGACCATGATGGCAGTGTACCTATGACGATGTGATCCTGTAAGCCTCAAAATTTAATCTAGTCCATGGCCAGATGGAGCCAAGGCAGCAGGATTATGCCAATAATTGCTCTCAAATCTCTCAATTATATCAGAGGTTAGCTAACAGCAGTTATCCAAGTTCAGCCCTGAACATGTGTGAACATTTAAGACAAAAATAATGTTGAGTCACAGTTTATCCCCATTTACTTGATAATGGCTCTTCCTCCCCCTTGCAAAAGGGTCAGGGAATGGAAATTGCTATATCACAAAACAGTCACATCATACTTTATAGGGATTGTTTAACAAGGGCATCTTCTGAACTGTCACATGCTGATTTCAAGAATGGCTCATATTCAGTTACCATCAGTATGCTGGAAAAAAACGGCTCAGTCCCCAAACTTTTCAAACATCACGCAGTAATTTCTGCTTATGTGTTAACACAGGGGTATTCAACTAGTTTCTGACAAGGTCCAGTATTTACCAAGGGGGTAGTCACTTCGGAGAGCCGGTGTACACCCTCACTGGTGAGCCGAGGAGAGCCACAGAGAGCCGAGGAGAGCCGAAGAAAAACTACGTCATATGACGTCAATATGACGTAGTTTTTCTTCGGCTCTCCTCGGCTCTCTGCGGCTCTCTGTGGCTCTCTGCGGCTCTCCTCGGCTCTGGTGAGCCCATAAGACCGTGGGTGAGCGTGCTGGTGAGCCGGGGGAGAGCCTCAGAGAGCCGCAGAGAGCCGCAACTCAAGAGAGCCGGTGTACACTTTTTTGAGGAGTGACTACCCCCTTGGTATTTACCTTTCCTGNCCCCCCCCGGATAAAAATATGTAGATTTTATATGGCACCACAGGGTTCATATTCAAAAATATAAACATGTGCAGCAAGGGTAGGAGGGCCTATCAAGACAGGGCATATTAAGACAATTTCGCCCTTTATGATGTCCTGTACAGGCGCGTAGACAGAAGAATTTCGGAGGGGGGCCCATTTCGTAAGCAAAAGGTGAACAAGCCATAAAGGGCGGGGAACGAGCCAGCCGCAGGCGGAATTTTTTGGGGGGAAGGTGAGGAGCATAGGTGAGATGTGGGAGATTTGAATGGGTGTGTATTTGATGAAATTGGTAGCACTTTTTCCAAAAAATCATGAATTAGTAATATTAATCATGCTATTTCAAACTGTCCTGTATATTGTCGTGGTCCGCCAGTTGAATATCCCTGTGTTAACAGCACAAAAGTGACATGTTTAGGAAAATGATGGATGTCCAGATTAATTTTCATGGAGACACCTTTCTTAAATTGCAGGTGCTCCTAGGAGACCCATGCATGGATTCTTTTTTTATAAGCTACTCTGCACTGTCCCTTGGCAACAACTATAAACAAGAGGGCACTTAATTTTTTTAAACTAATGGTTAAAGGCAGCCAAAGAAAAATTTGTGGGCCAAGTTTAGGGTTAATATTGTGTGAGCCTAATAAGGATACACAAGTGTGTCCGAAAACCAAAGCAAAAATCAGCCTTCATCAGATTAGAATGTTCCCTTGTAATGCATAATATTACGCTAGGTTGATAGGATAAGAATGTTATTCTCCAATATGAGCATCCAGTTACACAATTTATTTTCTTGTACATTATTGTTTACAATCATGGAGCTAAAATTACTAACGACAGGAAATTTCGCATTCCACCAAATTATTTTTAAGTTGATATTCAAAAGTTATCAATGGTGACAACTGAACTACTCCATGAACTGACCCAGATGCTTCTTGTCAGAACAGTGTATGTGTTGTGGTTTTACTTTGTTTCCTCCTTTTTATTTATTATTGTGTAGAATAGATTATTTATAGATGGCTTGTACAGTCAAATAAATCATGGGATGAAAGAATACTGTTTGTTATTACTGATGAGAAACAGTCAGTGCAAAGGAGTGGAGTACAAAGGGAGCACTTGCTGTTCTAATGTGGACATTTTAGTTCCTAATGGGGAAGTAGCCTTGGTCTGGGATTTGGGATTTTTGTTCATAACTAGCTAGCCCAGGCCTGTAAACATACATTCCATCACTTCGTTGCATCAAAATGACATTACTGGATAAATTACGGCACATTTAAAAGTGCCTTCAAAATTGGCGGGAAAAACGGGGCAGCCGGGTGGTGCCAATCGAAAGGGTACACTGAAATGCCTGGTTGACTGCGAGATATGAGGAATTTGACTTTGAATTAACCGTGGACACGACGGAAAGCATTCGCAAGGCGGCTGTAGGCCATCGAGGTGGAGAAAAGGGGCCTTCATGTGCCGAATTCGGGTGACATATAATTCCTACCAGTTGGCACCACTGTCAGCCCAGAAGCGATTTGAGCGGCCTGGAATAAATACGCGCCCCGGCCGTTATCTTGCTCACGGAATGGGACGGTTGCTAACAACAGCGAAGCATTTTACAACAATGACGGGGCGCGTTCTATAACACCATTTTTGCGTTCATTTCACTTCGCGTGACGTCAACATTTTCTAGGCAAACAGTGATGTCACCATTTGCCTACGAAAAAACGCCAATATCTCCGGAACTGAAACTGATATCTTAAAACGGAATATGCCCAAAAAATCCAAAAAATATGGGCGAATTTATTATGTAGTTTCCAAAATGAAGGCTACTTCCCCATTGTAATGAAAGTGAAAGGTTAGTTTCAAACACGAAGTGCGATGATGAAAGGCATGGCCAAGTTCCCCCCCCACCCCATCTCCCCCTTCTCTTTCCTCTTTGGCGACATCACCCCCTCTTTCCTTTCACTTTTCTCTCCACCAACGGGCAAGAACTAGCCTGTACTGGCACATTGTTTCCCCCACCAAATGCCCAAAATCCTACGTATAAAAAATGGGCTAGGCTACAGTTTATCCACACTTTAACAATGCGGTCGGGGTTGGGCGGGCGGGGGCCTCTCGATGGTTGGCAACGGTGCGTCGCAAACAATCGGGTGCCTTGATTGCTGCCAAATTCGAATGCCTTCACGGTTGCTATCGTGGTTGCTACGTCTTGGCAAACCATAGTAGCTTTTCTTGGTGGGTCGCACGTCTTGTCGGAGTGTGTTCATGACCAACTACTGACATGAACACCTGGAATTTTTTCTCGATGTGCCAAGGAGGCATGAAGGGCTTATGTCAAGTATTCGCTGAATCAATTAGGAAACAGTACCTTTGGGAGATTTTCAGGTGATTATAGGATGGAATAGCCCTTTGTGTTGGTGATGCTGTATGGCTTTTTGTTACCGCAACAGTACTGTCCATTGCTGTGGCCCTGCCAGGCACAGTACGTAGCCGTCCGTGACATTTTTAGTTTTTGCGGAGCGATAGTGGAGCTGGGCGCTTATTGTGGGTTTGTAGACGCCTACAATGCGGTCCTCATTGTGCACCGCAGGCCAACGAACGTCACTGTGGCTTTTCCAATCACGAAGTTTACCTTCACACAGTCCGTTAAATCAATGAACTATATGACGTCACGATCCACCCACTTCCACCAGGCTCTCCCCTCCAATCATGTCCACGACTCACTCTGCAGACATACTACTGCACATGCTCAGAAAACACGGCTGGTGTTACATCATGTCATTCTTTGGGTTAACGAACTGCAGTAACCCTCATGGCGTTCAAATTTGCCACCTCCTTCATTATGACCGTGGTCCCAGCACTCATCTGATCGGTTCACATGGCAGGGGTAAGAAGACGCTGATTGTTTGCGACCCGTAGCCAGCATGTTTGGAGCCCACCCCATCACCCCAACTCCGCCACGTCGCTAGGTGTGGATAAACGGTAGACTTTCCAAAAAATGTGGGCACACTCTTCTGGCCAGGTCTTCTTTTGATATCTGACTTGTTTGAACTGTAGACCATGGTGATATCTAGGGAGATTTTCCACAATGACTCTTCTTCATCAAGAACCAACAGTCTCAAGCTTACCTCCTTAGACATGCTTGGTTATGTGGCTTTTGAGTGCAGGCATGTTGGCAGGAACAAAGGTGCAGCGGTGGCAACGTAGTGGTAATGCCAAGCAGGCCTTCGCTTCATTTTGAGTGATGAGCATGGCATCTGCTCCATCAAGCAGCCTTGCCACCACACCTAAAATTAATTAAACTTTTAATGCTGCCTACATTGTAGTAATCTTAAACATACGATCAGCATCCATGAAAAAATCAGTTGTGAAAGAGTTCCAATGAATACGATTCTTCAGACAAGGGGAGTTGAAGTCCTGACTTATGACATGCATGTGCAATCGGGTCATGCTTGGCAGTGCATGGAAACCCATCCTGTAAAAGAGGGCATGAATTGTTTTGCAAGGATGTTTTTCTAACAAGTAGGATACCTAATGTGGTGCTTGGGGTGCTTCTTCACCAACTCTTGAGCTTTCTTCACCATAGCTCTCACTAGTTTAAGATGTGAAGGTTGCAGGTCCAGGACGCTGGGAATGTCAGCCTTTGATAAGACCAGGTAATGAACCTCTGCCTGGAAAAGATGTTAGGCTGTTATTCACTCATTCATTCCTCTCTTCATGGCATTGTCCCAAGCATGGGTTAGCCAGTGATGACGTAATGTACATAACACCTTGCCATCTCATTTGACTGGTCATGACAAACCTATGGTGACTGGTCCGGTACTTGCAAAGGCTATGATGAGTTTGATGATAATGAAAATAATGACATGAACAAACACACTCTACACATACATCCATGTAAATACACATACATCATGTAAATAAAAATGTGGTACTTTTCCGTTTGCTGAGAGCCACTATGCATATTTTCTGGAACAATCCCACCTTTCACATTTTTATGGAGTAAACAATGTCAACAATGACTGCATTTTGGGGAGGCGAAGGGTAAGAAGAGTTAGTTTGGTTGTTAGAAAGAAACTGGCTAAATGTGTAATTTGAGGACCCCTAGATTATAGCAGAGCCTATACAAGTACTCCTCGTTTTACGCTTTTTTTCACATTAATGCCTGATTCAAAACTACCTTTGAAAAAAAAAATCATCAGATATTTGAAAATAATTTTAAAATAACCACAATCTACACATAAACACATCCCTGCAGTACTTCTGAATCCAAACACACTACAGTATTGGCACTTTTTTAATTTTTCGTGGTGCATTGTGGCAGGATTTGTAGCTATTGTTGATCTCTGCACTCTCCGAAGCACTGTACCCATTGTTACAATGCACTGCGTGTACTCAGTTCATGCCAAAGAAGGGAAAGGAACCCTCAGAACCTGATGGCCCTCAACCTGGAACCTCCCATTAAACATGCGTATTAAATGCTTCAAAAATTGGGCATTACAAACAGTATTATTATTATTGTCTGTGGGTGAATTTTGAAATTTTGGAACCTATCTCATTTACTTACATTACAATTTTGTTTCGTTTTATGCCTTTTCACTTTATGGCATGTTGCTGGAACCCAGCCTAAAACTGGGAGCACCTGTACTGGCATGTGACACTGTACGCCATACTTATCTAACTTAGGCTGGGTTGCAGCATCATGAGTTTTGAGCCAAACCCACGACGGAAAAACCTGGATGTAGGATGATGGAGGGTACAGGGTCACAGCATCCTTTAAAAATTCACCAAAACTGTCTGTGTGGTTCCTAACTAATCTAGTTATATTTAGGGTAGGTTTAGGCACTGACAAAACACCTGCTATCCTGGGTTTTTAACGAGACTATCGATCCACTAATTATTATTCTTACCAACCACCATGATTCGTGACATGGCCTACCACCGTGATTTGCCCATTTGCTCCGTTCACTAAACCACCTTCAATAATTTCCATTGGTTTTGTTTTGTGTTTGCCACGGAAAATGACTGTGTAAGTCTTTACAGTGAGCAGAAAGTGTCATGCAGTGTTCTTCCTTAGAAACCGCGTACAGTTGACTCCGGATATAACAGTCTCGGCTAAAACAAATTTTCAGTTATAGCAGACTCAAAATGCTGGTCCCGTCATACTTCCATAAGGCCCTGTGTATTTGGCTAGAACAGATCTTGGTTTTTATAGCAGACTGATTTCTGTGGTCTCTTGAAGTTTAACTTGAAGAACGTGTAGATTAGTTGGTGGCTTCTGTGTCATTGAAGACGTTTGGTACAGGGGACGTGGATGAGTACATGGACGTCTTCAATGACACAGAAGCCACCAAGGAGGCAGGGATTCAGGCTGGCAATGCGATTTTCCAGTACATCTACAATGGATCACATACTCCATTAAGTGAAATACGGTACAATATGTTCTCAAGGAAGGCAGCGGCAGGAGTGATCAAACCAGAGACTCTACCTCCAACACAGGGTGCAGCTGCACAGCATTCACTCCGTGCCTACCTGCAGACCCGGGACTGGATCCTTCTACAGAGTATGTCTCTGAACCCCATTGGCTATGGATGGACATTAGGTGTACATGGGCACGAGCCAGTTCCAACACTAGACCCCATTGCTCCAGAGGAGCTACTGAAGTTCACGAGCTGTAATTGTCATGGAGATTGCAGCAACCAACAACGGTGCAGCTGCAAGAAGAATGGGGTCAGGTGCATCTCAGCCTGTGGAGTCTGTAAAGGCATAACATGCAGAAATAATTGCAGTCATGATGCTGTTGAATCTGAAGAAGACATCAGTAAATCTCTAAGTCGAACTTCCCTAAGTCGAAGTTCTCTATAAGTCGAATAAAATGATGAGCTTGGTTGGTCACAATGTAAAATAATAGGAAATAAACTTCCCTAACTCGAATTTCTATAACTCGAAGTTCTCCATAACTCGAAGTGAAGTGCAGGGCCTTACAATGGGATATCAGTGCATTTCAGTCTCCCTAAGTGGAAGTTCATGTTGCAAGTCCAGAAAATTTTGTCATTTCCCAGCCGAAGGGTCGAGACGAGGTCACATGTACAGAAAGCTAAGCTCAATTTCCTGATCTACGTCTACCAGACGTAGCCAAAGAAGTGTTTGACTTGATTGTGACAATTGAACCATGAGTCTAAGGGTAGGCAAATGTCCATAACGGAGATTTTTTCACAACAAAACAATGAGGAACATTGTAAGTGTGATAGTGATAGTTATTTTCAAGTTATGAACTCCTTTCGTCGCTGGATATAAAGGTGGGTTGCATTATAGTTTTGTGCTTAAAAAATTTCGAACGTCTCTAACTCGAATCTTCTATAACTCGAAGTTTTTTCCCGGTCCCATGGAGATTCGACTTATAGAAGTTTATTATGAAGAGAGACATAATTATGAAGACTATGACTGTGGAAGCTATAGTGAGAAATAACTTTGGGTATTATATAAGTAATTCAAATAAAAGCTGCTTTGAAATGAAAATATGCGTGTGTCATTTGCTGACAATCAACTCAGAATCACGAAAATCCCTCATCTAACCCCTCATAAGGTCCGATTTCAGGAATATCGATTTGTCGAACATCATTTGTCAATATCCTGGCTTGAGCTAATCTTTGGGGGGGGGGGGGCACTACTGGTGTTAGTCTGAACACGTGTGTTAAATTTCGTAAATTTTGGAATAGGTCGGGTGACATCTGGAAATTTTTTGGGTCGATCTGTCACGGAATTACCCGCTCCTGACTTGAGCTAATTTTTTGGGGGGTTTCCCACTGGAGTTGAACTTCAACATTTTAAACGATGTTAGTACACACCTTTATAAACATACTAGCAGGATACCCGGCGTTGCTCGGGTTATGAAAGACTTTTCCATAGGAGTGACTCATTGATTTAGTAGTAACCTTTGCAATAATTATGG
>KZ539115.1:0-28423 GCA_000934665.2 Catajapyx aquilonaris
TACCATTGCACTACACTGGTACTGCTAAGTTAGAAGTAACTAGTAGTACGACAGAAATTCCAAAGATTTGTTTCAGAAAGAAGATTTCATGAGCAGTGAATTGGTAATTGCTTGAGTAAGACCTATGGTACAGCTTAAATCAATTGGTGAAGGTCTTACGTGCGCCTGCCTTGTTTCAGTACCTTCATTCCGCCGCGGAGGTCTTACTTCTCTTTTTTTTACTGAAGGGAAAGTTTTTCATCTAATATAACCTTCAAATGTGCGGCACGACATGGCTGCCCACCGTTTACTTATGGCCTGGATGCTCGATTCACACATATCGTGTGCGGCTTTCAATCGCAATGGTGAACATCTTTCCAGGAATGGGCCACCGTCTCAAAAATTAAAACCTGAATTTCCCACGAAACGTACACACATAACCAATATATACCAAAAATGTTTTGCAACCTGTCCTTTACATAGTATTTAAATATTTCCACCCTGATATCACTGGCATAATTCGGGGTTATGATAATACAAAATGGCACGGATACTTGTGTTCTGCATAACTGAGGGGACTCCCCCACAATTAATTACGCCTATTGCCAGAAAGAGACGGGGAAATGATATGAAGACAATTTCTACGTCGTTCCGTCATTTCCAGATGTATGCCGTAGAAAAAAAGACAATACGCTAAAGGTACACTGCGAGTATTCCTGCGACAAACTGCGGCTGAGCTGCCCACTTGTCCCTTTGTTAAAAAACATGGCGGTCAATCTTATTACCTATACAGTTTTACAGGGAAACTGATTTGTAGTGTGACACAATAATTGCATATGACGACGAATGTCATTAATAATAATTATTAATGACATTCGTCGTCATATAAGCTTCCTTACTGATGCAAAAATCCGAGTAAAAAATGAATTAGTTTCATCCAATGTTGGGGCGGCTGGTCCTTTCTTTCTCCAGCGCTTTACAAAAGCCTCCCTCTGCAATCGGTGGACCCGCAATAGCAGTACATGACTTTTCCTGGAACGCTCCCGACATCGTAGTTGTAGTCCCAGGTGAGTTCTGTTCCAGCTCGGATGTACGTCAGAGCGAAAAAGGCGACCCACGGGAATCGAAGATCCTGAGTGTCGACAAACACATTCTGGACGAACACGTTAGGCGAACATGAATGCTGTCGACGGGGAAAAAAAAACAGGTTAAGAAATGCTACGAATGTTACGCCACGAGAGGAACTCACATTGAGGTATCGCCCGATGTTTCCAGTCGTTTTCGCGTCCATTATAAAGACCTCCTCGTTCCCAAAAAAATTCCGAACGGACACAAACTTATGCCTCATTATCTGCTCTTGCTGCTTATCCGGCTTGCTCTTGGCGTCAGGCAGTGCGGAGAAGCGCGATGGTTCACGTACAGCTTTTAAAACAATTAATTACATGTTATTAGTAATAGAGCAGCTGTCGGCAATTTAACGTACCTTCATTGGAGTCCTCTTCATCTGCGAGCCCACTGCCATCTTCTCCGCTTTCAGACTTCTTCACCTTGCTTCTGGCCCCTTTCTCTTCGTCAGCCCCTTCCTTCTGAGCCTCCCCCTTCTCGTCTTGCGTCGACGTCACTGGCTCACCCCCACTCTCGCCAGACGTCCTCCTCTTCCCGTTCCCGCCAGTCTTGCTCCTGGTGGCCCTTTCCATCCCGCCAGTGACTGTGGCTTGACTCGCTTGACCTCCAGGGATGCGAAACTCCTCGTCCGAATCAGTGCGTCCCGAGCCTCCAACCCACTCCTCTTCCGTGGTGCCTCCGTCTGACTTGTCCGAATCATCGCCTATATAGGCCAGAAAAAAATACTCATGACATGTTCATTGAGTAACGCATGCAACATAATCGGCCAACATCAACAAAAGGCGAGGGTTAGTCGGAAAATTAGATTCATAATAATTAAAATGAAACACGCTGTAACAATAAAAGCACCAAATAACTTCACGGCAGTGAAAGCGAGAGAGAAAAACCGTATCCAAAGGCCATAATTATCTACTTCATTCGGTTAGTAATGTACGTAATGTCATAACGTATGTCAAGTCATAATGTCGTTATGTACGTAAAGTCATAATGTCGTTATGTACGTCAAGTCATGATGTCGTTATGTACGTCAAGTCATAATGTCGTTATGTACGTCAAGTCATAATGTCGTTATGTACGTCAAGTCATATCATAATGTACGTAAAGTCATGTCATAATGTACGTAATGCCGTAATAAAGCACCAAGCATGAGACAGCACGAGCCCAGGCTGTAAGCTGCTTCTCGGACAATGTTCTGGTTAATTAGGTGAGGTTGTTAATTAAAATCATCAAATCATAAAAAAATAAATACCTTCATCTGGATTTGGGTTCTTAGGCACAGCTTTCTTACCATCCGAACCCTGACGATGGGAGTCTGACCCGCCCATGTCGTCCACTACGTCGCTTTCGTACCCTTCCTTGAATCGCTCCACGACTTCGATGTAATCCAATTCGGCCAGGTACTCGTCTCCGTAGGTCTTTCCGCCCTGTCGATTGAAACTGCGGTTAATACGCTGATCTTCCGCTGATCTTCGTTGTGCCGTTATACTGACCTCATTTGCTCCTTGCTCCGTCAGCAGCTGTCCGGCGTAGATGCAGATAAACCCGCCCCTGGGGATGTCGTGCAAGCAGCGTATCCCCCAGCCTCGCTTCTGCGTCTTGAACACCTGCAACTGCAGCTGCAAAGGATTCTGCACCACTCGGTTCAGGCAGGTCTTGCGGCACTTGCACCTTGCGTTGCACTCGTAAATTCCGGTCACCACCGGTTCTAGAAGGCGGCGATACACGAATCCCACGTTCGGGTCAGCCGTAGCTCCGGGGCAATACGTCGTGCCTTGAATTGTGAGCTGCCAACAGGCGCACTTGTCTTTCGACTGGCAGTCATCCGTGCAGCTGCAGCCGATCAGGAATTCCTCGTCCAGATTCAGGTGCACGCCCTCCGTCGGCATGCGCTGGGTGCGGTACTCCAGGTACTCGGGGTAGCTACGATCCAGGCAGTTCACACAAGACACCGGCACATTTTCCTTACCATAAGAAAGGTCCTGCAAATGAGAAAAGAATATTCGACCAAACTGTAACTGGCCACGCTTGAGCGATTCGCTCAGTGGTTTGCATCATGGAGCGATGAAACCAATTGTTCGGGGCGAAAGTAACAATCGCATTTCACTCCCAAACAATTACTTTCAATCACCAGCGATGCTCAAGGATGCAAATCACTCGCATGTAAACCCCGCATCATACGCAACTTTGAAACCCAGACAATTTCAAGTACCTTCAAGTAGAAAATGTTCTCGGGGGGATGAAACTGGGCAAAAGCGTGGACCCAGAAGTCGAAGCAAAACAAGTCTATGCCGATTGTGGAATTAGTTATCCGCAAGTACAGATGAACCTCCTCGATGCTTCGCAGACGCCTGCCGCACGGGGTGTGGTAAATGATTTGGCGCTTTCCCATCCGGTACTTCACCAGCTGCCTGAATGGAAAAAAAGAGGCAACGTTATCATGGGAACGCGTCGGCGATGCTCGAAACCCACCGTTTCCAGCCGCAGAGGATGGGTACGGCCAAAGGATTATTCTCTTTCATCTCCTCCATGTTGTACGGATGATTCCTGAGGCAAGAAGGATCGCACATGTGCGGGTAGAACTTGACGTGAGGCTGCTGCTGGTTCTGCACATACTGTAATTATAGAGCAAGCGACATGTAATTAATTATGTAGCGCTCATTCACAGATTAATTCCGGTATTTACATCTACTTAGCTTCATGTAGTGTGATCGCATCTAATTACGCACCATGTTATCGACACTTACGTTAATAACTCCTTCATGCTCTCCGAGAGGCTGCTCGTAAGAAGACGGCTTAGTTGCGACTGGCGAGGTGTTCAGAGTGGAAAGGCCAGGGACGCTCATGTTGCTCTCGATGGACAACATCTGGGGCTTCTTCGCAGTGCTCTTCCTGGCCACCGCAGTCTTGGCCGCAGTCTGGTTAGCCCCCATCGTCAACACCTCCACTTCCAAATCCTCGTCGCCTGAAATGTGCGGATTGTTACAATTCGGCAGTTGAAGCTGGAAATCGACATGTGCTTTTCCTCTGGAAGCGTCCGCGGCGTAAGGCAAGTACTTACCGCTGACTTCCCGAACCTCGTCTATTCGGGTGTACTCAACGTACGGTCCTTTTTGCTGAAATATTTAAAGAGCACCCATTACGACATTCCCTGGTGCACAACCAGATGAAAACCTGGCAATCAGATGAGGCCTAACCTTGCTGACAGTCGTGAGCTGTCTTCTCCTAACATGACCGGAACCTCCGCTTTCCTTCCTGGCTTCGGCGTTGGCCAACTCGCTAAAGAGCGGTCCCAGGCGAGTGGATCCGCGGTAAATCCATTCCGTGCGGTTGTCCGCATCGAAATGCATCTTCACGAGAGAGGCATCCACTTCCTCCACACGTGCCACCCACCATTTAGCTGCGAAAAGGTATTCCTTAAGTCCCCATCTTTTCCCGCAACACTGTAACTTCGCATGCTCGTACAATACGATCCAGGCCACGTTTACACGTGAGCGATTCACTCAGCGATTAGTTTGGGAGCAAAGTGCGCTCCAAACAATGAGCGAATCGCTCTCATGTGGCCCACATACCGTTCCACTCAGTCTTGACGACTTGTCCTGGCTGCAGCTTGACCATGGGTCTCTCCGGAAACACCTCCAGATACTTCTGGATGAAAATCTGTGAGTCCGGATGCACGTCTTCCCAGACTTCCTTTGAACTCTCGGTGACCAAACGGATCAGATCGTGCGGCACGTACTGGGCGTAACCATCGTCGAAGAAGACCAGGTAACGGAACTTGTTGGTGACCTTGGGAGGCTCGGCCACGATCCCCGAGTAATAGCTGTAGTTGCCCTTCCCGGTCCCTCCGCTCACGTCGTCTTGAAACACGGCCACGACTCTGGCTCCAACTGGTATGCGGTGGACTGCAGGGCCGTAGTACGCCAGGTGCTTACCGGACAAGACCTTGACCAAGGCGTACTTGCGGTTTGCGATGTCGAACTTGATCTTGTAAGTAGACTAAGGGGAACAGAGATTAATCCAGTGAATTCATGACTCAAAGTGATCAATTGAACAGCAATTGCAACCTCGGTCCCTCTGTGTACGGCTTCCAACACGTGTGCTTTAGCCCAGGGAGTGAAGCAGCTCTGCCTCATAGCGTAACACGATTCTGAGGCCTTCAACTTCGGCCGAAGCATCGGTCCCTGCGGTGGTAGCGGAGGAGGCTGCAGAGGAACACGATCCACTTGCACCACGTCCTTCTGCGGAAAGAAGCAAACGGTAGCACCGAAAGTGTCGGAACACGTGCCGCACTTACTTCAGGGTTAACTTCGTTGAGCCGCACAATCTCAGGTTGTTCTCCGGGCGACTGTGGGTTGCGAATCTGGGTCACTTTTTTCATTGCGACGCCACCTGCAGGTACACAGACGTTAATATTGTTGCGTTACATACACAAAACGGCAGAGCACTCACCGTACTTCCGCTTCAGACCAGGGATTTTCCTGCGGCCCGGACCTTGGTTCTCACCATCTCCAGAGTGACGCGACTTGAAGCTCTGGTAATAACTCCTTGCTAACACAACGTTGCCACTCTCAGCAGACGAGTCATCCGACTGGACATCCGTTATCTGCAACTCTGGAAGCTCCTGCAAAACAATAACGTGATTACTGCCTACTCATTTCAAATAACGACGTCCGACGCTTACTTTGAATCTAGGCTGAAAGTCTCGGTACAGCTCGTCTCTGAGGCTGTCCAGACTTTTCTCCAGCTTCGTAAACATTTCATCAACAATGACCACGCTCGCTTTATTCTTCTTAGTACGTTCGGCTAAAATCCGATGGCTTTCTTCAATCTGGAAGCCAACGTCGTACTTTTTCATGACCAACGACATCGCCTCTTCGACGGAAATTTCAGTTTCCACCGAATCCTCGTCGATACGACGAAGTTCTGGAACAGAAAAAGGGCAACTGTGAGCTGCTGGATAACTCGTAAGCTTGTCATAAAATTGGAAACAATGTCCTACTAGGACAATGAGGAAATCAACCATATTTTCACACGACAAGAAATATTTAATGATATTTGATACCTTCTTCGTCATCGTCGGACTCGTCCGTATCCAGTGAAACCACATTCGGCTTGTAAATTTTAATCTTTTCATTCACGACCGGCCGATGAGCTTCGGCCGCTTCGGTCAGAGCCTGTAAGAAAATGAAGATGAAGCGCTGACCAAAAAACGTGACGGAACATGCGATCGTACCTCTGTAAATTGCAGTGCGGGAAACAAGCAGGTCTCGCATATCTTTGCGACTTTGAGCAGCTGAAACTCAATCCTGTAGTAGTTCAGTGCATAAATTGGCGCAATATGCAAATTAGAGCTGGTACCGCAATCGGGATTGCAGCATTTCTTCCCAACTCGTCTCTTCCTATTCGTGGGCTTGTCGTCAACTTCAATCACTTCGAGATCGTCGTCGTCGTCGCTTCTGGCAATGCTAAGCGTGCTCCTTAGTATGCTGGCTTCAGGAAGAGCTCCTGTGTCCATTCCCATAATATCATTGATGGACGCCAAGGCCGAGTTTAGGATGGATTCGGGAATCAAGGCTTCGCCGCTTATTTTCCCCGATTCGTTATCTTCCGTGTCCATCGAGAAGGCTTGATCCAACACGTCTCGTTCGGCTTGGCTCAGATCCTTGTAGTCGTCACCCTTTTTGGTACTGGACGCCTCCAGGATTTCAATATCAGTGTCTGGATCTGTGTCCGCGGCTTCCATCGCTTCGTCTTTCCCGGATTTTGAAGCCTCAGTTTGCTTTCCATTTAGCTCGGGAGCACTGACGGTGGGCTTGTCTTTTCGTGCCTCCCCGTTTTCCGCAGGCTCAGCTTCATTCTTGTTTGGTGCGGCCTCTTCAAGGTCCTTACTTTGCGAGGTGGCAATCGCATCTTTCGTCTCCTTGTTTGGGTCTGGCCCATCATTCGTTGTCGACGTAGTTTCCAGTGCCTCCGTTTCTTTCGCAGCTACGGACTTGCTGTCCGACTGTTGGGCACCATTTCCTTTTTCAACGGCCGCAACATCCTTGTCGATAATAGCGATCTCATCATCGCTATCGACATCCATATTTTCCCTCAGGCTGTCAGACCTATTTTTAAAAAAACGTCAAATTATGCGCTACCCAGTGTAAACATGTACTGGGGTCGTGCCCTCTCATTATAATTGAACGGGGTGGGAATGTGACAACCACATGCACGTTGGTGATGAGTCAACGACTAGTGCGCTTCAACGCTGATTATCTCTGCAATGAGTCTGCTGAGCCCAAACATGACCTCTACAAAATGTGTTTGTCTCGCTCAGAGGAGTCCGTCCTGCAAGTTTGGTCCGAAGCCATTGTGTCCACCCGGGGTCATACACAGACCGCGTTGTCCATACCCAGCTTCCTACTGGTCGCCAGTCCAGGGCTGGACCCCCAAATCGGCTCCTTCTTCTCCCGAGGATCCAACAATGGTCGGCTTGTCCAAGTCGTCCCAACAATGCAAACCCGGCAACAAACGAAAGAGACTTGTCGTCGGAGTGGGTGGGCGTGGGTTGGAAATAAAAAAAGCAGGGTTGCCAGATGAACGGAGCAATGACCAGCTTGGGTGGTTGTACTACAGTACGTACATTCCCCTCATTATTTATAAATTGAATTGTACCGTCCATTATAATTACGCATTAAAATGTAATGAAATGGCTGCGGTCTGTGCCTCTGTTTGTCAGAAGGATATTCGCCACCTATGTGAGATGTATGGTAGTACGTTCATTGTTCGTCATGGGTTGCCAGGTTGTCCACTCACTCATTTAGAGCCTCTCAAATTTAAATAAGTGCAATTGCATCTATAATAATTCATTCCATTATTTTATATATCATTTTCGATTATTTAAAAAATATATATTTGTACCATGTAGGTTACCCTGATATCCTCCAGATTACCCTGTTCCACCAGCGGGGGACATTCGAATTCACATTTTTTAACTGTTTGTTCCCTAAATTCAACCAACAAATATGCTGTAAAATTATGTGTCGTAATTAATTTTATAAACAAATTGATGAATAATTGTGGAGACGTTCCAACCGTTCCTTCAGTCACAACTGGGTTGTATAAAGCGGCGGCCTGAATGCGCCCAACATGGCTGCCTTCTGAGTCTCCGAGATGATTTGTGGTCAACAAAATATTCTTGATTTTTTTATATTTTTTCGTGGATATATTTTGGTTGTTGCATGCCCGAAATGCTGCCAAAATTTATCAGCTAATATTTCTGGAGAGTTGTAAATTGTCTACACTAGTTATTTTTGATTGAAAGGTAGAAAAGAAAAGAAAAAAGTTTTTTACTTGTACGAGGGAGGGTCAAAAAGTTATTTACCTAGGTATGAAGGAGATGGCTTAGCGGCAGAATTTTTTAATTAGAGGAAGGGTAAACCATACAGTTATGGGCCACTTAAGAAATTTTCCAAGTTCACATCGTCACATGACCCACAGTAATTACATCTGCAGTTGGATTTTTTTTCTTCTTCTGAATCATCAGAATGTTCTCTTTCAAGGAGCAACTGTAATTTTGAAATTCTCCCTTACTGTCATTTTTGGTCATGAAAAGTTCCAAAAAAGTCACAAAAGTAATAGTTATGGGCCACACTCTTCACAGTTATGGGCCGTCTTTGGGACAGTTATGGGCCCCCCTAATTGTAGTGACCCTACTGTTGTTTGCCGCACTTTCGTGGTGCAGGCGGCGGGTGTTGCCCAGGATTGCTTCCTACTGCCTCAGCAGTTTTTCAAGTTTTTATGACCACCCGCCTAGCCTCTGTCGTCATTTGCGTGAAATCTGGATGAGATAATATGGTTCCTCGATGAACAGCAGAACTGGGGTTTTCTCCAAAAATGCAAACACCTGAGAATAAAATAATTATCAAGGCTGCACCATATAAATTTATGCCTATTTATTTCCAGTTTTGTTCTCGTTTTTTGAGGTTATTTTATTTAGACGGTTACATTAGAAAGAAGATACTATTATTTAATGAGTTTTTCAGACATCTGTTTTTCTGGCAAAGTGGACCATTGCAGGTGTGAAATGTTGTAGAAAATTATGACAATAAGACCATTTTTTCCTGTCAGTAAAAGATGTGGCAATTCAAATTTTACTTAATTGGACTTAATTGTGCAAGCAAAGTCTTCATTCATTTCCGGGTGTCAAAAATAACCAGAAACAAGTTCTGCACAGCATTGTTGTGGGCTGTAAACGTAGTGGTTCTGCATTCATGGGTAGAACTTGGGTAGAACGCAGGTGCAAGCAAAAAGACATGTCTATACTGGATAGTCTTTAAGAACTTCAACAATATGTTTACTATCAACAAATCCTTCCTGCAGCACTGTGGAGACAATAGTAACCATGGGACATTATTTGGAACTCATAGGTCATTATTGACAGGAAGCCTGACCACACGAGTCCGGTACTCACATTATTGTCATCCCTTGACTGGCACCGCAGTTGCAAATGGCTGCTGCTTAGAGGAAGGCTGCTGCCTCTCTGGAGTCTGGTCATTCACCTCAGTAGGTCACGCCTTGACCATACTCCTCCTATGATTTATGAGCATGATTCCCCTCCTAAAGTTTCATAGTAGGTGCCTTTCCCCTAGGGAAATATGCAGCTTTGTTTGGGTATTTCTTTGCCCACATTTGATTTGAAGAAATGAATCTGAGTTTTCTCTCATTAGATCCGCAACTGGGAAGTCCTGATGTGATTTAATTACTTATTACATCAAACTTTATTAAAAGAAGGTGTGGCCGAATAATGAGGATCCCATTGCGATTTTTTTTTTGTACAAAACAATGCACTATACTCTCCTCATTCCACAGACCATGCCCAGAAGGAAGCAGCCAAGAAGCCTCGAGAACCTGAGCCTGCGCACATTGGCCAACAATGCAGTGAAAGCCTGCAAAAGAAGCAGAGGCCGTCTCGAAAAAGAGATTATTTCACAGTATGTCTGCAGCATCCCAAACATTCTTGCAAATGATTATGTGGTGGAGGTTCTGAGGGTGTGTTCAGGGTTGGATGAAGATTGCAACATTGCCAGTGCTCTTCATTGCAAGTGCACTGAGATTATCCGCAGAGATTACATTGCAATCTCTACTAAATGGTATCATAAGTTGATTTCCAGTCTCCACGTCATGAGTGATTTACAAGTGCTTCAAGATGTCAGTGATGGTTGTAAGCAGAAAGGTAGAAGACGCAGAAGGCCCCATTCATTCCCTGGACTCGCCAAGCTGCGGATAATTGAAAGTCCCTTGATGACTTCCCAACCTCTCTTGACACCAATAGTCCAAAGCTCTCCACAGCTGGAGGAGATTGTAATGAGCGGCATATCCACACCACCACAGGATTTGTGTCCTCTGGCAAACTTGAAACGCCTGAGAAAAATCATATGTGTTACAGCCATCCAGCCCAGAGATGTGGTGCACCTACTGGAGAATCTTCCCAAATTAGAAGTGTTGACAATTAGTGATGTGAAAGGCGTTCTGTCACTGTGCCAGCACCCCTATCCTTGTTTGAAGGACTTTGCCGCATGGACCTATGTGGAGGGCATCATGCTTGAAAAGGTTGCAATCTACTTCCCAAACCTGGAGAACCTTTTCCTGCAGTTGGGTGAACAAGAAGCAGATCTAAGTCCAGTAAACATACTAACCAACCTCAAGAGTTTAATGATTCAATCAGCAACAGCTTCCCTTCTTCTCTGCTTGTTGGACAATTGCATGAGCCATCTTACCAGCTTGGCTTTGTTCAATTTGCATGGACTCGATCCCGTATTTGGACCGAACAGAAACCTATCCTTCCCCCTACTTGAGTGCCTGATTATATACTCCTGCTATGGAGTCAACCTGGCAGCCATTGGGGAGATCTTCCCTAACCTAAAGTCACTTCAGGCTAATTATAATGAATTCACTGGATTGCATCTGTACCCAACTGCTCATGCCTTTCAAGCGATTGAAGATTTTATAGTGGATGCTACAATGCCAAGGAGATATATCCGACATATCTTGTCCAGGGAGAATCTGAAGAACCTTCAAATAATGTGCAATGATCATGAGTCACTTATTGTGTGCACTGAACTTTTTCAAGACATGAGACAGGAAGCTCTGCAAACACTGACGATCCATGACAACTGCATGACAAAGGAAGTGATTCCAGTGATTTTGGGTTCAAGTGGAGATGATTTGCAATATGTGTGTTTGGGTAGCGAAAGGGTCATTTTGTCGAGTAGTGAGTGTGAGGAATTGTCCTATCAATTGCAGCCTTATGACATGATTTTCGATATTCATTTCTGTAAATACCCCCAACGCCAGACCTACTTCAAGTATGATTCACATAAATAAGAACACTTGGCAGTTAAATCCCCCATCAGGTACCTGTGACCAAACCCATGCGAATGTAATTGAAAATGTTGTTATCATTAATATTTAAAATTTAGGGACTGCTAATAATATGTCATTGAACATCAACCCCAGACATCATTATTTTGGCAATAAAAGTGTCTTTCCTGTCAGCAAATTCATATGTGGAATTGGAATATTTTCCCTCTTAATATCAGGCTTGTAGCAGGGAGCATATACTGTACAGTAATTGTGGTTTACTACTTTCAACAGGGCAGTGTTGCTTTAAATACCTGACAAGGTATGAAAAATATTGTTAATATCCGGGGTGTCCAGAATTGACCAATACATACTCACACGTCATAGTCAGTCCGATATTGTAAGGCCAGCCGCACTTGGAATAAGTATGTGCAGTGCAACTAATGTCATCCTCACAGTTCAGACTCAACAAAATATATCTTCCCGGTTCCCCAAAACCTGGATTGGTATGCTTGGCTAGTTGCCCTTGAAGCACCAAGGTCCTGAAGGAAATATTATTCCCCACAGACCGCCCAAGACCTATGGACTCAAAAAACAGACTCAAAAGTAAAACAAGAAAAAAAAAAGACAGGTTGATTATAATTAAACTACTTAGTATTTTCTGTAAATAGGTCGAGTTAAATGAAATAAATTGACTACATATAAATGGAAAAGGTTAAAAGAAATTGAACTGAATAATTTTTCAAAAATGAATCAGGATTTATTTAGAAAAATCATGTAATGAAATGGGATTGAACATATATTACTGTAAATATCCAAATGATTGGAAACTGATAATGAGAGTGCATGATTGTAAATTTCATAATGGAAGTTGATAGAAAGGATTTAAATCATTAGCTTCAGAGTGAACGGTGACCATCACGGCACTGCTAGCCTGTAAACAACTGGCAAAAAATTAATGCAATTTTTCTTTAAAATAATTTGGGGAAGATAAATACACACCTGTGTAAGAAAAATACCCTTGTGTACGAAAAATATAATGAAGATAAATACACTTGGGGAATATAAATACACTTGAAAAATTTATGCAAAATTATCACTAGGCTCATGAGCAAAAATTAACCAGAGTTTAAGCCATAATAAAATTAAGGCAAGTTTAAAGGCACCATATATATTCATTTCTGAGCCTGTTCAAAATTTAAATGCATTGCTAAATATATTCAAAAACTTTTTAAATGCATTGTTCAATTCAAAACTGAAAAGCCAGATTTCATCATAGTGCCGGATTCAAAAGGTTTAAAGCAGGGCTTCATGCAGCAAAAATTAATTTCTGGCAATAATTACATTTAAAAAGTGAGAGTGTGTCATCTGAAGAATGTTATACGTTAATTCAAAAAAATCAGTTTTCTTTTCACTCTCTCAAGAAGATGAAAAAAAATTTCAGAACACTCGCCAATCCTCTTGCGCACTGGAAGAGACAAAAACAAACACAAAAACATCGCATCCCGAGATTTGATGGTGACCATAAACACCCGAATTTAATGAATGCTTAACTTTAATCGACATTACATAAATAGGAAATTATTCAGAGCACTTGAACTGATTAATTATTCGAATAATTAAGAATCAGCAGTTTCAAGAATTTAAATTAAAATCAGTATAATTGGTGATTGCTGTAAATATGCAAATTGTGGATTTAATTGACTGGAAATTGATAGTATAATTACAGCCTGATTGCAAATTGAATTTGACGTAATGCGTAATTTCGTTTCAGAGTGAACGGTCACCATCACAGACCTGCTACCTAGAGAAAAATCAATGCAATTTTCTTTCAAATCATTTCAAATTTTAAAATTATTTCAGCGCAAAAAAAAAATTAATCCAAAAATTTACTATTTTTTTCTGCCAAAATTACTGCTTTAAAATTCCTGACATCTGTCAGTATAAATTAATATGTGGAATTGCAATTTTTTTTACCACTCTTAATATCGGCATTGTTGGAAATTTCTTTTGAAATGCAAATTTTACGATGATAAAAATATATTGTTTGAAAATATCTACGATAGCGTTAATAACGTTCGTACGAGTAGCAGCGACTTTTCAGGAGTGATTAATCGCGCTTTATTTTGGGATTGGTTCACGTTCCCTCAGTCAATAATGTTCATTCAGCCATCGGAATCGTCTTAATCATAATTATTTCCATCCGATTTTTTGAAGCAAAATTATCATCCCGTCGTTTAAGTATGTGATCAGATAAATAGTTATTACATACTCTTTGGTAAATATAACGTTCCATCCTTGGCTGTTCCTTGGGCGGCCGTCGGAATGCACCCGGAATTGATGATCTGCTTCATCTGCTTCAAGTTTGTCCAACTTTGAGCGATAATTATCATTAAAATTCCAGGTAAGTCTCTCAATTAATTACGTGCCACATATTTTTAACGTTGCATTGTCTTTCCCCAGACGAGATGGCGCCGCCTAAGAAATCAGTTGCCGCACTGCAGAGGTCTGCTGAACGACGCAGGACGTACCAGAGGGTTTACATGCAAGGTGTTCGTAACAGTAACTCTGATTACCGGACTTTGGAGAGGCAGCGAAACGCCGAGGTTCGTCGTCTGCTGCGTCAGGACCCGGCGTACAGAGAGGACGAGAGGCAGCGCAACACAGAGGCACGTCGCCTGTTGCGTCAAGACCCGGCGTACAGGGAGAGAGAAAAGCAGCGCAACGCTGAGGCTCGTCGTCTGTTGCGACAAGACCCGACGTACAGAGAGAGGGAAAAGGAACGCAACGCTGAGGCACGTCGCCGGTTGCGTCAAGACCCGGCCTACAGAGAGAGAGAAAAGCAGCGCAACGCTGAGGCACGTCGCCGGTTGCGTCAAGACCCGACATACAGAGAGAGGGAAAGGCAACGCAAAGCTGAGGCTCGTCAATTGTTGCTCGAAGACCCGACGTACAGGGAGAGGGAAAACCAATGCAACACTGAGGCTCGTCGTCTGTTGTGTCAAGACCCAGCATACAGAGAGAGGGAAAAGCAACGCAAAGCTGAGGCTCGTCGATTGTTGCGTCAAGACCCGGCGTACAGGGAGAGGGAAAAGCAGCGCAACGCTGAGGCACGTCGCCGGTTGCGTCAGGACCCAGCATACAGAGAACTAGAGAAGCAGCGCGACGCAGAGGCTCGTCGGATCAAACGCAAAGCAGCGAAACAGCAGGAGCATGACGCTGTGGCTCATCGCAAGGCACTAGAAGCTGCACTTCCATGGGAACATGTAACTCATCATTTTCAACAACATAATACTCATAGGTCCAGATCAGCCGTACACATGCTGCTCATTAAAGGTCCTTTCGAGGGAAACGTTCATCAGATCCCAACCAGCAAGGGGTTAGTCACTTGATAAAATAGCGCACAACGGACTTTACAAACTACGACTGGACTTCAAGAACTTATTGTCCACTTCAGTCATACTTCACAAACGTGTCCGGACTTCAGCCGGATTTCAGTCTAGGTGTACAATATAGATTCATAAGTGACTAACCCCTTGGCAACTGGTCTGAAGATAATCAAGGGATTTTTTTTTCAATGTGTCATGATGTCAGAATGGATCTCACAAGTTTTGCTTCAGATGCTAACAATGCAGGCTTAAATGGTTGGACACCATGATTTTGCATTGCTAATGGTTTTTAAATCCATCATTGTTCCAAAAACAAGTATGTGACCTCATGCCTGGTGTCAGGACATCACCTTTTTCCATCTATTTGGTGTGTTAATGTACCGGACAATTGCGCACCACAGGACGGATGTAATGTCCCATAAGGATAGGCATGTGTCTATGTGTTTTGATGGGTTTGATGTGTTAGGATCCGCAAAGAGGACAAGAAGCCTGTCATGGAGTAACCAATTACAGGTTGAGAATCATTTATCTGAAATACTTGGGACCAGCAGATTTTTGGAATTCTGATTTTTTTCGGATTTCGGACTACTGTATGTGTATTTGCATCTATGAAATGGGACAGATTTGGGATGGGATAAATGGCGTAACACGATATCCATAAGCATTTCTTATCCCCTTCACTACCAGAACCACGTAGATTTCGGCTTACGCCTACTCCAAAGATACGAACAAGATATTTGACTTGTAATAACAGCTACCGGTTCAGGGAAAACGCTATGAATGTGTCTGGAACAATTCCACTCGTCTGGAAGTCCCTCAATTAACTTCCAAAAAAAGGCTATAAAGACTGGAAATTAGAGTACTGCTGACCAACTGTTAGGCTGATTTAATTGTTAATTGTGTGAAAATATGCGGAATAACAACCTTGAAAACCATGGCAGACGAATTTGCTGAAATCGTCGTACTTCATGAGAAGCAAATAAATTTGAGAGTTTGTGATGTTTCACGTCAGCAGGTATGTTGTTATTAATACATGTTGTTTTTTACAGCGTGAAGATGCCATTGGTTGCTTAAACCATTGCATGCCTACCATATCTACAGATGCGGAGATTAAAACAGAGAATGCCAGTGATGAGTGCATTGGTTGTGTTCCAACTGCAAAGATTAAAACAGAGGACATAAGTGATGAGAGCATCAGTATTACCGAGACGTGGCAAGAGCAATTGCAGGAAAATCCAGTGCCCCTAGGGTCACTGGTGGATGAGGAAATTACAGTGGAGGAAGGTGCTTGTGAAGTGAAGCTGGAGGTCACTGATGAAGAAATGCTGGTGGAAGTACCACAAGTGACCGATGAAGAGCAAGACCCACTTGAAGTCAATTCCGCTGACGTGAACTGCAATGAAACATCAGCGACTGGTTCTGATCCTAATTGTGATAGAAGCTGCAATGTGCCAGGCTCAAGATATGTGGATAAGTGGTTTACATGTGGTGTATGTCAGACTTCATTTTTGACGGAAGGCCTTTTGACTCTGCACATGGGTATCCATGCGAACGAGAAGCCTTTCACTTGTACCTTCTGCGGGAAAGTGTTTGCCTTTCATGAAACTTGGGCGATTCATGTGAAAAGTCACATAAATTGATGTGTGAGAGTGGTTGTAGTTATGTCACAGCCACATTTTATAACAACTATGTAATATAAATATGTAACAAATATCTAATATATATGACGTTAAGAATGTAGCAAATCCTATGGCAAAATGTCACTCATCTTTCTTTCATTCATGACATTTTATTGGAAATAGTGTAAGCGTGTTACAGGGCAATATGTTGTATACAATCGCAATGAATTTTGCACTGGAATGTCTCACTCCGTAACTTAGCTTGGCTCTGCATCTAATTATGCGTACAGGTTATTTTTATATGTGCAAACAGGATGTGACACTGCATACCAGAAATTGCTTGTGCCCTATGCATCGCCTAAATGCCAGGCCTGTAACTGCAAGTGTAATAAGTACGTACCACTTCTTATAGGAGTACTGTACTGTACAGTACAGTTAGTAGTTTGTTGTAGAAATCATGAGTCCTCTTGTCAGCTGCCAATATTAGCCCCTTCCAGTTATGTGTCTTGGCAAGTCGAGGGAGGAACTTGGGTTGCGGATGTGCCAGGATGAATATCCAATCACTGTACATCTGAACGTGCACATGAAGCATGATCACGTCTGCTGGACTTTGTCATGCAATCAAAATCATTCAAAATTGCAACGAGGTTAATAATTTCACACACTGCAAAGGTTTCTTCACTCAAATATCACTTGAATATGAGCTGCGATGGGACTCAAACAACAGTAATTAAGCAAATGCATACTTAATTATTTTTTATTATTAATTTTAGTGAATTTCTTGTCACATTCTGGTTACATATCATCATTTCATGTTCACATTGGACGTTACCGTCCTGTCGGTCAAGTCTGTAGGAACCGTGTACGACGCATGTTGCACTGTGTGTTATTGTAGCATATGTTAATAATAAGTGTGTCTTATAACAACTAATATGCCATTCAATAATTTTATGAGCAGATCTATAAGAGCGGATCACCCAAAAAAAAAAAAAAGAAGCACAACTCGGCCACAACTTTCACAACAAAAAAATTGGATTTCTAAAAATTTAAGTGCAAAAAACAGAATAAATGCAATGAAAGTCACTATCCAAAAAATTAATGCGGCTTATTTCTATCCCTCACAAAAATAGCAGTTACATATGTACGATGGCCTATTTATTGTTTGCTGCTTATTTATGTGTTGTTGTTTATCTGTGTTTCCTGAAGCTGCGCCTGGGTCTCATCGTACTGCTCTTCTGTCGGGGCTGACCCTGTCACGCGAAGGGTCAGTCGCTTCGGAAGGGTGGTCAGAGCCTTGCGGGTACCTGGGGTCAAAGGGTTGTCCCTGAGGTCAAGCTCTTGCAGGGACGTGCGTGTCCGTACTGCCTCCACATCAATTTCTGTTGGCATAAAACAGTGTGTCATGTTCATTGCTAAATTGAGCAGATCTGCTACCTTACTCATTTACCCAACTATGTGCGTCCTCGGTTGACAATGAGTAACTTAGCAGACCTGAGTCTCTCATTTGAGCTATAAGTAAAAGTGTGTTCGGACTCACCAGCGATGTGGTTCTTGAAGGCTATGATGTTAGCGATGCAATTCAATTTCGTCAAAGCCTTGGGCAGAGTCTCGAAGGAATTTCGAGCTATGTTGACAATACGAAGCCTGTTCAATAGACCCAACTCATCCGGTAGTTTGGTCAACCTGTTCTTATACAGGTTCAGTTCTAAAGATAAAATTAAAACCAACACATTAATTAACCCTCTAATTAGTTGATGCCTTTGATGTGTCTACATGTGGCTTACATTAAAGGTGTCAGACCCATGCAAATTGTGATGATACGCTGTCAAAAATGTCACGGTGTGCTGTCAAAAAATGTCATGGTGTGTAGTTGTTGCAAACAAACTATTTTGTATGTAGGAAATATGCCAAATTTTTTTTGCGAATGAAATAATTGTTATATTGGCCACTTTTTTTCCTGAAACAACAGGTTCCAGACGGCCAACGTCATTCTAATGTGTATTTATAGAAGCACTTTTAAGACACTTTGCCAAGGGCTTGTGATGAAGAACCTGCGAAGGGGCCTCTGGAATTGCTTCTTTTTTTGTGGTGGTGGTGGTGGTACCCCCATACCCATGAAGATACTTGTTACCGACTCACATAATTTGGCTAGCATCGCAGGACAGGAGGAGGTGAAAATAAGTTGGATGGTGTTATGCTAATCGCTTCTTCCGTTCGTTTGTTGTTACCAACTGTTTGGCCACGGTACAAAAGGCACGACGTGTGAGAATAAAGTAGAAGAAGAAGTGTGACGCCAAATGTGAGTCAACCTCTGTGTGCAAGGTCGCAGAAAAGGATTCGTCAACGACTGTGAATCTGATTAATTATTATTGGTCCAAGATAAAGATCTGATCTGTTAATTGCCCATATTTATTTCATATTCACAGTTTTGATCGACATCTACACTCGATTTGTTTGTTTTCTTATTTATTTGTTACTAAGCTTAGTTTCTCCTCCTCACCCACCAGAGGCGCTGTTTCCTCCCATTGCGCAGGCGCAGAACGGGGCCAATCAGACGCCTTGGTCATACAACAAAATATTTAAATGCTATTCATTCAATTGTCTGTTTGCTTTCTTATTTATTGTATTTTATTTTATTTATTTTAGTTCCTCCTCACATCCACCCGAGGCGCTGCTTCCTCTCATTGCGCAGGCGCAGAACGTTTCTCAAACAATACTGTATACGGCGGGCTGATCAGAATAAGCCTCGATCATACAAATGAGGATATTTATTTACTATCAGGATACCCAGCGTTGCTCGGGTAATGAAATACTTTGAATGAATCGATGTATCGATGCTACATCCGGGGTTCCTGATTTTCCTCCCTTTCGCCTCATGTGGCCAAGGATGACCCCGGAGGTCACGTCCAATGTGCTAAAAACCTTCCCCGTTAAAAACTACCCCTAATGATCACCCTGGGGCATACTTCAAGGCCTCCATATTGATTTGCATCGGAAACAAGGGGACATACTTTGTGAAATATGTATAAGATTTATTTATTTATTTACTTACTAATGGAGTTAGTTTGTTAGTAGGGCTGTGCGATATTTCGATACATCGACTGTCGATACGATATTTTCCTGATATCGAAGCTGCGATATCCGACGCTTGGCACGTTCGATGTATCGAATATCGCGATTTTTCGATGTCGGTTCGATGTCGGTTTTCGATATCGGTTTCCGATATATTTCGATGTCGGTTTTTCGATTTTCGATTCGATATTTTTTAAGTATCGAAAGTCGATATGTAATTTCGGATATCGCACAGCCCTATTTGTTAGTTTGTCTGCGTGCTTGCTTATAAATGCCTCCTCCCACCCACCAGAGGCACTGTTTCCTCCCATTGCGCAGGCGCAGAACGGGACCAATCGGAAGCCTCGGCCGTACAACGAAGGATTTTTTTATTCATTTGCTTGCTTATTTATTATTTATATTATTATTAGTTTCTCCTCCCGCCCACCAGAGGCGCTGCCGCGCGTTGCTTACTCCCATTGCGCAGGCGCAGAACGGGACCAAACGGAATCGTCGCTCAAACAATATACGGCGGGCCTATTAGAAGTCATATACTGATATCCAAGGATTTCAATGCTATTAATTAATTAATTAAGACGAACGCCTTATTTGCCGAATGGCACATGCTATTTGACTGCAATTCTCTGAATACTTTGTGCGCGCCTAATTAATCGGCTGATGCTTCAACAGCTTAATTAGTCTGGTCACATGGCCAACTATGCGTAGTTCCTGACTTTGCTATGTGTGATAGTAAAAAATAGGAATGTCATTTCATGGCTGGAAGCCTCGACCTTTTCTATTTCTTTTTTTTTTTTTAACACTCGAATGAAGTGGAATGCAGACGGGTCGACCTCGGGTAGGCCTATTTTAATTGCGCATAAGTTAGGTACAGAAGTCTCGATTAAATTAAATTTGTCAAATAGTGTCATTCGAAATAGTTATAACATCGCATTTGTGATAGGCTAATCATAGCTATTTCGAATGGACGTCTACAATTTTTTTTCAAGAAAAGATTGGGAAATCGAGCGTGATTCTAGTATACTTTTCTCATAGAGCCTCATAAGCCTTTTTTTCGACGATAAAAACGGTCAGCTTTCTTTTGAAGCTGATTACAGAGGACTTTGAGCGATTCTGACATTTACAAACCTATTCGCGTCACAGTTTCGCAATAAAAGTCATTTTGAATGTCCCGTACGATAAGCGTCTTAAAGTTATCCCCATGGTGACACCACCTTTCGGCCAGTGATTTTTTTGCCCAATTCTCCGCCGAATAGCACCCGGTACTCCTCAGTCATTCGGACGTTTTCATCTACGCGTGCACCTCGAGGTGACATAAATTCTGTCAAGGAGAATGTGCCAACAGTGCACAGGAGTATGTACTTAAGGGTTTGGAAACACTCGAAAGGACCACCCTCTCACATCATCAGCTCGAAAGATATATAGGATTACTACACTTGCATGCCGACCGATCTAAGAATACCTTCTGGATCAGACAACTACATGTGTGTTATATTTAAAAAAGAGGCGACCAGGGGGGGGGGGGTGTTGGGGGGTGGAGTTGTGTATTTTTATCGCCAATTTGTCTGGGAATGCGACATTAACTCAAATTAATTGCTGATGCGCATAATAGTTGAGTTTTCCTCATATTTGAGGCATATTAATCATTTTGGGTCATTTTTATTTACAAATTTGATAATTTTTGCTCAATTATTTTTAAGTTTTCAAACCTATTGGTAGTATACCCACTTTTTGAATAGTTGTTTTGTTAAATGCTATTTCAAATATTTATTTTTATAAATTTCAGCATTTATTAAATGACCGAAGCAGTGGTAGCGGAGGGGATATGGTATCCGACTGCTAATCGGGAGGTCCTGGGTTCGAATCCCGGTGGCCGCCGACCCTGACTGTGGACTATTCTGTGGTTTCCCATGGTCTCACCAGGAAAATTCCGGGGTCGTGTCCGTAATTATAGGCCACAGCCGCTTCCTTCCGTCCCTATCCCATCCCCATATACGAGAAGTAAAAACGAAAGCAAGAGTTCCAGATTTAAAAAATTGGTGGTATCCCACCCCCCTAAGAGGGCCCATGGCTCTAGCACGGGGTACAAATTATTATTATTATTATTAATATTATTATTATTATTATTATTATTATTATTATTATTATTATTATTATTATTATTATTTAGATGGGAATGAATATTCATTCATTCATACATATAAATCATAAATGCATAAATATGTAAATAAATATGCAAATAAGTAAATGTGTAAAAATAATTGTTAAAATATGAATGCATAAATATGTAAATGAATAATTTTTAAATCAATAAATATGTAAACAAGTAATTTTAAAATCAATAAATATGTAAATAAATAATTTTTAAACCAATAAATATGTAAATAAATAATTTTTAAATTCCCCCTATAATAATAGCCTTATATTTTCCGCCTCCGGAACGCTCCGGAAGGAGAACGGTCCCCGGTGAGTGCTGCCACCTTCTGATCACGGCACTAAATGATCAGGCCTTGCCAAATTTTGGCTACGGGTGCGCTAGTTAATAAATATGTATACGTAATTTTTAAATGAATGAAGGAATGAATTAATTAATTGGTAAGTAAAGAAATAAGTTGGTAAATAAATAAATAAATTTGTCAATAAGTAACTATTAATTAATAAATTTATACATACATAAATAAATAAAATACAATATTCATTCCAATTATTAAACAAAATAATGGGAATGAATATTATACAATGTAAACTTATTATTAATTAGGGAAAATTTCAGAGTTGTTTTTTTTTGTATGTTGATGGCTACTAATTAAGAAACATGATTGTGACCCCCCCATACCTGTGATTTGCGTAAACTTGAAGGCAAATATCGCTGGAATCTTTGTGATGACATTTCTGGAGAGGTTGCATCTGACCAGTTGGGTGTGACGCATCAGGTAGAAGATCTTCTCCGGGATCTCGATCAAGGTGCATTCGGACAGATCTGCCAAAAAAATTGAGATGGGAACATTCCTTTCGTTGATGAGTTAGGCCCACCCAGGACGTGCAAGCATAATTACTAATGAGATTACAACTGGTGAAGGATTCCTAGGTTGAAGAGAGAGTGACGTGATATGCAATCTTGCATTTCGACGTCAGCTTTTCCGACGGATCTCAAGGGCGACCAGCAAGACTACTGTCGTTTTGTCAGTGCCTGTCACCTTTTAACAGATGTGCACTTAGACCCAGATATTTGTAGAGTTCAACGGTGTGAAGAGACACGATTATTCAGCAGACTGACTCTAGTTGAAGAGGGTCTGTTTCTACACAACAGGTTGCTTCACTAGGCTAATATTTACATTTACAATAGGTCTTTTCACTATTCGTTCTTGAGAAGTTGAGACAGAAATCTTACAATTGAAACACTCAACAATAAGTAAAGAGAATTTATAGATTTCGTAGTCCATCTCCTAACAAAATTAACTTTGACAAACGAACATTTAGTTCAACTATGGCTGACTCTACAAACTACTTGCGCCAAAGCCTATATTTCCTACACTTTGTTGACTCCACCGAAATAAAGATGTTTGTTGTCTCAACCCCTTTTAAGTTGACAACAAACTGGAACTGTTTTCACGACCATAAATCAATGCCCTTCTCGCCACAAACACTTATATCAACCCAGTTTTACCAACCTTACTAACGAAAAAGCTTGCAACAATGATCAGCAGGTCATTATGGTATCAAAAATTGTGTTAATTTTTAATTAGACAAACTCTACATTCATATTTCCAATGTATGGAACATTTTCACCTGGGTATACCCACAAAATGAAGCACCAATAAATAAGTGTCTGGCTACATCCCTACGAAAACAATTGTCTACAAAAATAGTCCCAAAATTTATGATCTTAATAACAATTTTGCCTATTTTTTGAATCTATAACATGTTGACCATTATCAAATCTTCAGTTATTGTTAATCTTAGGTTAATGTTGGTTGACCTCTGACCTAGGTCGAGTGAAAGAGTTGCGTCCTGGCATCTCTTGACCGCCCTGATGGTACCGATGGCCGTCTCTGCCGCAGGTACGTCGATCTCTTCGTCGTCCATGGTCCCATCGTCGTTGGCCGTCTCGCTCGCCATCCTAGCCACTTCTGAAGGTCCAACATTCCAGAAGACTGCTTTTTGGGGACACCTGATTTATTCTTGGGAGCTCTCCCAGGGGTGTCTCCCCCCACCCCTTCTTCTACTTCTGAATTAAAGTTGATGCATAGTGTGCACAAATCTTTCTTGGCCACGTTTCGCAATAATAATGCGTTGCATCACATATACCGCATAAAGAATGTTTCTTACCGCTTTAAACTAAATGTCATTAGCTGTGTCAACAACTGATGAAGTTCGAAAATGAGACAGAAACAAACTTATAGAGTTATGATTTTAAAATGTGACGTTGAGGTCAAAATGTTCCAACGTCATTGCCCGTCACTGATGTGTTGTGATGAAATGTCGGTATGGTTCTGTGGTATGGTATATGTCGTTTTGTGGTGTGGTATGGTATGTCATTCTATGGTAAAGTAAGTCATTCTAATGTGTGGTATGTCATTCTATGGTATTCTTATCATGGTGTATGTTGGTATTATGTCGTAACACCAGGATTTCATCAGAATCTTACCACTGATGCAATCACCAAAAACCCACGTCTTCCGGTTAACTCATAACCATGCCAACACTTATTACGCACACTGGAAACTGATTACCACAACTTTATCCAATGTGGAATCAGCAGAAAATACTGGGACAAGTGATGCTGGTGCAGTGTAAGCACTTCTAACACCTCTACTAATATAAAAGATTGTGAGCAGACTTGAGAGAAAAACTAAGGGAGAGAAGCCAAAGGATGAGTCTAACTAGTTAATGAACGATCTAAGAACCATGCCAAGAAAGAATTCTTCTAACTCCAGAAGCCACCCACAAAATAATCCAGGGGGCTATACATCACTAGACAATTTTCCCACTGATATAATCCCATCCGAAACATTTGTCTGGTGGTGCCAAGTCACCATGGCCGCAGTACATCATCATGGCGACGGCCTCAAGATGTCGCAAGATTATTATTACTTCACTGTGTCGTCCCTGGGAAGATGCTGGAGGATTTTCATGTCTTTTGGCGAAAGGTATACACAAAAGGCCTCAAAAAGACGGTTTTTTTGGTGAAGCAGCACCTGAACCATAAGGTGAAGTGGGGTAAGTGCATACACGGGGTAAGTGCATATACACGGGGCCGCCATATTGAAATGAAAATGGCTGACGACAACAAAACGTCAGGCACTCTTTTGTGTAACTGCACATCACATCCCCACAAGAGGTGAGCAATGTCAGCCATTTTCATTCCAATATGGCGGCCAGTTTATGCATACTTACCCCGTGTATGCACTTACCCCACTTCACCTTTATATCAAACAAAAAATAAAATAATGGAATATTCAATTATATTTTATTTTTTTGTTTGATATAATTGTTTTTAAATATTTTCTTATGGATATTTATGTGAGGGTTATGGCCTCAAAAGGTCCGGGAGGACCACCACCAGGCTCCTTCCTGGCTCTTTTCCAGTCGGATTTTTCTGGAGAACCTGAACCACTCTTTAGATATCCCAGCGACACAGCCTGAATTATATTTATGTGTAATTTGTTAATATTTAATAAATTATTAATTCATATACTATTTTCTTAACGTTTTCTTTGAGGGTTATGGACTCGAAAGGTCCGGTTGCACCACCTCCAGGAAAGTTTTTCTGGGTCTTTTCCATCCGGATTTTACTGGAGAACCATTCTTTAATTTTGCTTAATTTTTTAAATGTTTTCGTTGAGGGTTATGGACGCGAAAGGTCCGGTTGCACCACCTCCAGGAAATTTTTTCTGGCTCTTTTCCAGCCAGATTTTTTTTCTTGTAGCCAGAAACTGTACGACATTCCCATGTCATACGGATGCTTGGAACCTACTTCTTAGCACAGATTCCATCGCGATCATATCTTTACTATCTCACGTTTTGTCGCACTTTTTGCGGCGAAGTGTCACACACTCTACATCAGATAACCACTCCCCAGCCCCCCACACACACACGCAAAACCCTGCTGCATATTTGGGACGTCATATGGCGGATGTGTCTGAAAATAATTAAGATGTCTCCTATATGCAGCGGTGTATAATTGGATGCAAGTTATGAAATCGTCCCTATTTCAATGTGTGTCAGGTAATAGCTGGAATGTGTTTATTCCTTATTGCACATACTTTTCCTCAAACTTTTTCCTCAAAAACGAAGCAAAATTGTTCGTTTAAATTTATGGGCAAGTTATAGATACAGTCATGTCTGTAGTGTTATTGTACATTTTTACGTAATTTTCAAAAATACATTTTTTTGAAATATCAAAGGTCATGGATTTTGACCCCCATAAAAATGTCTTGAAACATAGCTTTTTTTAAATTTAAAATATAGATTGCAAAGTAGTTCCCTTTCCTAAAAATTTGATACTAAAATAATTAAGGTAAGATAAATAACTACTCGGGAATAAATCCATTTCGAAACACGTGTATTCGATTTTTGGAATTTTTCATTTGCTTGTAACTTGTGAACTACTGACCCCAAGATTCAAGAATGTATATGTTATATTTCATTGTTATGGTGTAAGTTTATATTCCAATTTTCAGTTTTATTTAAAAATAGAGGGGGTGAATCTTAGGTTTTTTTGGGGGGTGAATCTTAGGTTTTTTTTTGGGGGTGATCTCACATTGAATTACCCAACCCTGCGACCAGTCTGCAATCCCACCTTTGCATTGGCTGGGAAATATGCATTTGCCCACCTCACAACCTACCCATACCTTTGCAATTTTGAAAAACCCAAATTTATTATTGTATGAACAGAAATTCACTACCTCTATACCGCAGTGGTTTCCAACCTGGGGGTCGCGGGCAGGGTCACGGGGGGTCGCGAGCCTTTGTTCGACTTGTTTCTTTTCTTTTGAAATTTCTGTGTAAATTGAACCATTTTTGCTGCCGTACAGAGTGTGGGCCGAATTCAGAGAGGTTGCTTAACGTAAACGCGCCCGATTAAATCCTTTAGTCAGCCTCTATTATCAAATTTAATTAACCTGCTAATACAAAGACGGCGATTAGCGCTAAACGCCCCCTAATCGCACTTGCTATAGTACTTTTTGCTAATCGAGGATGACTAAAGGATTTAATCGGGCGCGTTTACGTTAAACAACCTCTCTGAATTCGGCCCTATATATCGTACCAAGAGCTAATGATCGTACCCATACCCCCTGCGTATCCGCTGAAGATAGGCGTGTATCCGCTGAAGATAGGGCTGTATCCGCAACGAAGGAAGGTTAGGTTAGGTTGGGTTAGTACATCGTACCCCTACCCCCTGCCACACGAAACAGCGACAATGAATATTCCAGGACTGAAATATTGGCACTCTTGCTATATGTATTTAGTACTACAGTGTATACACTTTGATGCATATAATATATGCACACAAGATGAATTTAAACAGAGGAAGCATACATGAAGTAATGTAGGATGCTACGATTACAGTAATTTTATGAAATAATTGACTTACAAGCAGTTACAAGTAATATTCGATGCATAGCAAAGCTGTAGGGGCCGAGCATTTGGGCTGCAGCAGTGATTTTTTTTTTAAGGTATATAGTAGGGTGGTTCCATTTCAGATCAGCCAGTGAGTGAAAAAAGGTGTCAGGTCATAGTCATCGTTTTTTTTGAAAAAAAAATACATGTGAAACCCAGATCCAATTGAACCCTTATGGAGCAATCAGTTTTACCAGATTAAATTTAGTTATCGAGATATTAATATTTCTTTCAAGGGGTACCAAAATCACAATCACGCGAAGACGCACTTTTTCCCGCTTCTTCCATTGCTTTCAATGAGGATATCTCGGGAACTGTTCTGAAAAGCAACATGAAATTTTAAACTCATGCTCTTGGAATAACACACTGTCATTTAATGCATAAATTTACTATATTTAATGATACAGTCACCTGCAAAAAAAAATCACCAATCTTGCATATTTTGGTCAAAATGCGCATATTTCGCAATTTATTACGCCGTTTGATGGTTGTGCTGATTATATTTTGTGATATACTCGGTGACCCCCTCCAGGCTATGAAATAAAACCTTTGTTAGCTCCGCGTGTAGCTGAGATATGAAAATATGGCAACAAGCGAAAACATGCATATTTCAAAAATGATTTTCTCAAAGAAGCCATTTTTAATATTTTATTTTTATTTTTATTTTACAAGGACGGACATGTTATAAAATTAACTGGTGTCAAAACCCTGTATATATTTTTTACACGTGAGATACAAATTTTTGTAGTCACAACTTTCGTAATAATTGTGCTACAGTATATGCACGCGACGCAGTCAAAAGATGAGTGCTTCATTCTCTATAGCTGCTGCCCATATGTCACCGAAATAAGCCGCCACTTGGCGGCCTCTTTCGCCACAGCAGGGCTATTGTCATCCATCCACTTGGGGTCATCCAGACCTGCAATAAACCACATCATCATTACACTCTGTTTTAGGTAGTAGTGGTCTACACCTGTGTGTAGCATGTAATTCACACTCATACAGTAGATAAAATGTATGCTACTCACCAAATGGGTCTCGGTTTGGCCTGTAGCACCTCCAGCATTGGCAGAATGGTGATAGCGGAGCACCTCGCCCTGTACACAGAAGGTCAATCATTGAGTTAGTATTCGTTGTATTAGAATTATTATATTGGAAGGACATTCCATCGAGAAAGTGCCGTTGTTTCTAATAGTTTTGAGGTCAACCTATGGGTGATAATAACCCTCACAACCTGGTGGCCTCAAAGCCTTCTCCGGGGGGGGGGGGGGGGGG
>KZ539116.1:0-42142 GCA_000934665.2 Catajapyx aquilonaris
TGGATAGGCCTGAGGAACATGGACACCTCATGAGGTGTACAATATCATTTCTTCCTGGAAAAATTGAAGTGTGGTCCTGGGATCAAGCTGAGTAACCCGATGATTGTTTTTCATTATATACAGTATATGAATCCATATCAACCTTGGGTTCCACCCTGACTTGCTCTCGACCTGGAGTTTCTCAACCCTGTCATTATGATTGTGGACCTCGGAGTAACTGGGCAAAATTAACTGCTTAATAATAAGCCACTTATACCAAAAATTGCTAACAATACTTCAGTTGGAACAGACTCTAGAGCTGGAATGACAACTACTCTCATGCCCTATAGTACATTATGTCTAGCTGTGACAGGAGAACTCAAGTTATTTTGACCCCGGAAATAATGCAGTATTATTGCAGACAAAACTCCTAGTCAACAATCCTTCCTGTCTTCTGATAATACTTGACTGGAGCCTTTTGTGGCATTTTTTTAAAGCAAATTTTTTAGTAAATTTAACACACTTATATGAGACTCACATGATCCCAATGGCTGTAAAAATATCTGCGCTTTCCACCAATACCAATCTTATGTTTGTATCTTTACATAAATCTCAGAAAGGATGTGAAATGCAATGGAGTGGGGGAGGTGGAGTGGTGTTGCAGTAATGTATGCACCAACATGTAGAGAGGTCATGCAGTGTTGGGTTCACCTTGGGTGGGATTTCCGCTAGACTAACCACCAGGGGGCAAAAGCACAAAATGACTGAGACTGACATTGTACTTGCACCTTGCATCGCCCCTCCCAGTCACCTTAACCTGCATGTGCATTTTGCTAAAAAAGCTCCAATATGTATATCATGACCAAATAATAAAGGTTCACAAGACAAACTCCTGCAAGGGGTCAAAGCACTACTCACATTGTTGTTGTTATTATAATAATAATTATTATTATTATTATTATTATTATTATTATTATTATTATTATTATTATTATTATATGGAATGGAATTTGACGCCAATTTCAGTCTATTAATGGCCACAAGAAATATGCAAGTATTCAGGTCAACAAAAGTTCCACCATTCCTAAGAACCTGGCTTTCTTGTGTATACCATTGTATTAGGCTTTATCTAAGTGCTTAGAAACAATAACATGAAATACAATGCCCTGAGACAGAGCTCACGGCCATGACCTTGACTTGTCACTGCACTTTTGCATCAGTGCCCTCCTTGTTGCCTGATTTACACTGTAAACTATTGCTCCCAGTTCTTCCTTGTCTGGTCTACTGAACTGATGCCTATTTTCCAAGTAACAAATAGCATGCGTAATTACTATCCACAATAACCAATTCAGGGAGCTCCCGAAATTCATGATTAAATTTTAATGGCTACATTTAATTTCAACTGAAACATTTCCCTTGCACTAAAATTATTTCAAACTGAAGTCAGGTGGCCGGTACATCTTAAACCCCACAAAAATAGTTTATGTTCTTTATCAACTTCCAGTTTGGCCAGCAAATTGTAAATGCCATTTAAAAATTGCATTTCAGGGGCAAGCTAAAAATCAAGTAAGGGACATGTCATGGCACCTCTCCTACAGTGAACCTCCAACCCTTGGGTGAAAAGCAAACTTCTTCTAAGTTCTTTGCTGGAACTGTCCCTGTCCTTAGTCTCCTTACAAAAGATAGCTTACCCCAAAAAAAACACACACACACTGGTGCTACATGAATGGAAAACTCTTGAAGCTTACAGCATTCCTAATGCAACAGCTCCAAGATCCACACAAGCAAATTCCTGACCAAATGAGGTTAGCTTGGTGTTATAATGGGATTTTTGTTGCTGGTGTTATTATGGTTAATATCACTACTATTACAACTACTATCACCAACCTGACAATTTTAACCACATTTCCTGTGTATGGGACAATGCAAGCTTGATCATCTCACTTGATTCCGACTGGTCCTCCTTTTCCTCCATCTTGCAATACTGAAAAATTGAGGAAAAAATCTTGAAATTCTGGTGACATTAATATTAATACTAATAGTAATGATCAATTATTAAATTGGTGAAACTTCTACAACACATATCTCCAGGGGACCAGAAAAAACCCAAGACCCACAGAAGATTCAAATGAGAGAAGTTGGAAACCAAAATTGCTTTGCAAAACTTTACAACGATATTAACTTTTACTTCCACATAGTTTAATGTTTTAAAAATACTTGATTCCTGTAATGTTTACATCACTTTAAACTTTGGCAAGAAAAGTATGTTGTAAACTCCTCGCGACATGTGGTACAATTGTTCTGAATTCTATTGGTCCTAGAGCTGAAAAAACAGCACTTGGCCCTCCCATTCATGGTTTAATCCTAGATTTTGGTTTGTCTAGAAGTGTAATGAAAAAACATATCCCAACCTGGCCAAATCGTCACCAATAAGGGACTAAAAAATTCATATGCAGCCCCAATGTGCAGCAGAACTGACATACCACTCACGAGGTGAATCTATTATTGACTGTAGGGGAGGGAGGGCATTGCAGCTTCCTTATCACAGATTCCAGCCCTGCATACCAAACTCAACACCCCCACCTCTCTGGCTGATCCCTTCCTCCCCAATCAAGAATAAAAATTGCCTAGTGGAGGGCATGTCAGTTCAGCTACCTGTTGGGCCAGTCAAAAGTTCTGTAAATAAAAATGTGTCATTGGTGAGAAATCCACTAGATCCAACTTTGTTTTGAGTTATTTACACCACTAAGTAGCATTTTAGGGGAGGTGTGGTGGCCGTGATGGTAACGTCACGGCTTGCTGTAATTCCCTATCCCTTCCCCATGTCCTTTCATCCTTGCACCGGAGTGAAGAAGAAAAAATAGAAAATTGAAGCAAATGGTGGTATCCCACCCCCCTAAAAGGGCCCATGGCCCTAGCACGAGGTAAAAAAAAAAAAAGGTAGCATTTTATATGCCCTATCCCCTGTGAAGTCCATTTAGGGCCAGTTGAACATTAATGAAACGTTCACTATGGAGTTAGTTTATATGAAAATAACACGTAACTCTGTAGCTAACCCTAACTCATGTTCATACAACTGGCCCTTAGTCCTAAAGATTCATAATGACCCAGTAAGCCAGGATTTTCTGGCTTTACTAGCATGTAAGCAATTGCAAGGTCAAATCTTTGTCTTCAGTTATCTCAAAACTGGTTTATTGGGCTTAGTGTGTTTTACTTGTATTCCGACAACATAAATGATTGCCAGCAGTTCGAATTGTGGGGGACTTGATATAGCAGTTCAAATTCAGGAAGTTCAATGTACTTTATCTTGTGACCAACCAATGTTCATTACAAAATTGGTTGGTACTGGGGAGGATTTCCTTTGTACTATAAACTATAATATAAATCAAATATTTTCTCTTTTTTTCTCTTGTAGTAGCGAATTTGAAGTTCTGTGACATTGTATTATAACATTGTGGTATATGTGAATGTAAACATTGGTTGGGAAGTCTTACTCGGCAAAGCCCTAGGGCAGTGGTTCCCAAACTATGGGCCGCGAGGCTCCTCCAAGTGGGCCGCGAGCTTTATTTTTTTTTTAACTATGAAATAATGATCTTGCGAAATGAGGAGCAAGAGCACAGTACGTAAAAAAAATACATATATTGTGTAGCATGATTTTTGCAGCTCTCAATAAGGGAGGTGACGAGGTGTAAATGGCTCATTAGGTGGGCCGCGAGATATTTTCCCTATCTGATGCGGGCCGTGACCAAAAAATGTTTGGGAACCACTGCCCTAGGGAGAATGGAGAATAAATATATTACTATTATTTTTTTAAACTATGTAATATAAATCTCTTCAGTACAGAAAGGTTTTTTGTGGAACAGCAAATATGAACCAGGAATCTACAGTAATGCAGTTTCAATGTATTTTGTTAATATTATTTATATAAATATAGCCGTTTGTAATCTATCTGTCTGTCCGCCTGTAATGCCAAACGTCATTTGCCTGCCATCTGTGGTCCGCTTCATACACCTCCAACTTCTCCCGTCCTTCCGAGTTCCGACCCGGCCTTCTTAAAAGTGTCACAGCGGCTCTCTGTGCGTGAAAATTTTGACGGGGCTACAGGTAGGTGTTTTCCCGTCATTCATTTCTTCCCGGGCAACGCCGGGTGCTGCAGCTAGTTATTAAATATATGTATGTGGTACATGCTTAGCAGCTACAATAAAATTACAACCACTATTTATGACCTTGGTCACATATTACCTATATCAATATGAATATCTATAATTATGCCAATATTACCAACAATGTAGCGGGGTAATTTAAATTATTGGACTTGATTTATGGGGATCCTGCATAAATCATGTAATTGGCTTTAAAAATGAACCAAGTAAACATTGTAAAGGATCCCTCCTGGATTGACTTTGTGGTGTACCACAATAATTTTTAGTGGCCATTGTTCCTAAAACTATTAGATGAAAAAATGAAACTCAGTTTTTAAATATCTGTTCATATGAAAATCTGAACTCGAAAGTTGAGAATTTGCAAATATTTCGCGATTTAAAATAGCCCCAGTAGGAACTAGGAACATGCCAAAATTTTAATTTTAATGACAATGGCAGATGACGGCCAATTTTTTTAGCTGCATGCTGTTCACTAAAACATATTTAATAAAATAAATGTTCCCGCATATATCCCAGTATATTGTGCATATGCACATTTTAATTTCCTTAAAATCAGACCTAGCGAACAATATGTGTCTTTAAAAAAAATTCTGTCATCTGCCATTGTCATAAAATTAAGACAAAAATTCTGGCTAGGTCCCAGTGCCTTCTGTGGCCAAAAAATAGTAAATTCTCCACTTTCAAGCTGAGATTTTCACTTATTAGAGAACAGATCATATTTAAAAACTGAGATTCTCTTTCCATACACCATTATTAGGAACAATTTCCACTAAAAATTACCATGGTAAACTCCAAAATCAATACCAAAAGGGATCCTACCTCTTTTGCACCCACATGTTCTGTAGATACTAATTATGACTAGCTGAAGCTAAATTTTCAGTAGGTAATATAGCAAAATACATTTTGCTACTCAATAAGTTTGAAATACCGCATAATTAATCTCTCTTCAAGTTACTTCCATTGCATAATTCAGTACTAGAATATCAACGGACTGACTAGCATTGGTTCTTATGGCATCATCATGGCACTGTTCGTCATTCACAAAGACCGATAGGTCAGCCACTCCTCCTTGAAACATAACCTGATTACAATTATCATGACTGCATGTGACGATTTTCCAATAGTAAGCAACAGAGCCCACTCAGGATTGTATGTGATTGCACGACAAAGTGTACACCTGATATTCATGTGACCAACCCCTCACTTCAAGCGTACATTAACGACACATTGTGTGAGAGCTTGACGCATGCAAGTACCTCCCAGGTTTAAAGAATAACGCAGGGAGCCTTGACTACACCCTATGAACCAATATCCCAGCTTTGCCTGACACCATGTAGCCAGATCTCACCTTCTGTCAGGTGCACCTTTCAACATAATTCATTCACTATCACAACATCACACCCACCCTACTCTCCATTGTGTGGATATACTTACGTTCTAATCTATGACGCACTGCACTTAAATTCAGATTCAGTGTTATTCCAAAATAAGGGATGGCTGTGGCCTCGCAATACTTTAGGCCGGCTTTGTCCGATCGTCTCGACACCCGGCACACATCTGGTGGCCTGCCAGAAGCAGACTGCCAGGCATTACGCTCGGGTTAAAGTACTTGATGTGCCATCCGCTCTTTTCACACGCCTCACACTCCCCTAGAGATAGATAGGGGGAGGAGTTTAAAAAAAAAAAAAAATACAGACGGCTCAGTAGCATAGCCGCTCGTAATAACTGCTATATGTAGCTGCGATTTGTAGCAAGTGCAGATATGGCGGGATGTTCAGTTTTGAGTTTTAACTTGATGTACACCACATTTTTTTGATAACCATCATTACTATATTGATAAATAGGAATACTTTTGAAAAAAGGTGTACCAAGACTAGCTACATTTTCAAAGTCTTAAAATTACAATATTGTGTTTTAGTGGAATGCTCTGTTATTTCGAACATGATTGATGATTGCACCTACAGTATATGCCTGCTGTAATAATCTATATAAATAAAGCCGTTTGTGAGTCTGTCAGTCTGTCCGCCCACCAATACCATCTGCGGTCGTACTCTAACACCTACAGCCTCTCCCGCCTGTATAACGCCAACCTGCCATCTGTCGTCCACCCAAACACCTCCCACCTCTACCGTCCTTCCTAAAAGTGCCAGGGCGGCTCTCTGTGCGTGAAAATTTTGACTGGGCTAGGTAGGTGTTATCCCTTCATTCATTTCTTCCTGGGCAACGCCCGGTGCCGCAGCTAGTAGAAAATATTGGTGGATTATCTTCATAGCCTGTCACGTGTGACCCAAATCATTAAAGGGACACTCCACTCAAAAAACAAGTTTGGCTCTAAAAATCGGGCAAAAAATCCTGAATCCGACGGTGCAATTCGTTTTTCGCTACGCGGAACGGTAATCCCAGGGCGAGGTGTCAAAGTGTGCCGTCTGCTAATGAGCGGCGCCGCCACGTGGGGAACAGGGGAACTGGAGGACTGCACCGCTCTGGGATTGGCCTAAGCGCGCGGGCAGGTGGGAGCAGCCCTCCAGTTCCCAAGGTCCCGAGGGCTTCGCTGGCGGACGGCCAGCTTTTAGCGCACTATTTGAATTTCCCCACTTTGACCCCTCGCCCTGGGATTGCCGTTCCGCGTAGCGAAAAACGGATTGCACCTTCGGATTCAGAATTTTTTGCCCGATTTTTAGAGACAAACATGTTGTTTGAGTGGAGTGTCCCTTTAACGCAACATTTTCTTGGTAGGGCGCTGATTAAGCACTACGGTCAATGCCTGACTACTGGTTCTGGACCACGACGCAATGCCTTTTTGCCACGATGGGCACAAAGAGATCATTAGGCCTACTCGAAAAGGCTTAGGGTGACCCATACAGTGATGACCCACTGCGCCTTGGTTCTTTAAGAAATAGGCCGTGGAAATGCCATAACATGAAGAAATGATCATGGTGTGACACCTATGGTCCCTGGCATTAACTATAGGTCGAAAAGCAGTCCACAGTGGGCGTTGTAAGAGCAGTAATGGCATCTGACGCAGACACCTACTGGCCATGTTGGAATGCAGCTGGTAAATGTTAACTTTTTTCTTAAGGACTTTCTTGCATTGTATACGGTAAGTATGTTTGTGGTCTCAGAAATATCCCAAAAGCCATGTGAGGTTTATGAAATTATTGGTCTAGAAGTGCTTTATTGAAGCATGGGATTTAAACGAGTCTCTTGTTCAGGAGTATTGATTCATTAGGATGGCTATAACTGTCCAGCATCTAATGACGTTTCATATTGATGGCCATGCCATGGCCATTACTGTGTTGAGTATTAAAAAACTGAATTCCACATATGTTGGCCTAAGTATCATGATCACGAGAGTTATTCTTGGAGAGAAATGACAGCAATGATTTAGGAGGAATACGCAGCAATAGCAAATCCATAGGCGTATCTTATATTGTGTAACGGCCAAAGCCTATTCTTGAACTGGACGAATACTTGCAAAATAAAAGAATCAATCATATGTCCTCACAACCTGTATAATTATGCTGTTGTGTGGGTTTACCTCATATCAGTTGTTAATCCTACCTTCCTAATACCGATGGGGTCCCTACTTTGGTCCCCACTGTAGATAGCCTATTGTTTTGCTGCCATGGCCATCACTGTCTTGACACCTGGCCATTACTATCTGTATGGGTAGCCATTACTGTCTTTTAGGTAGCATATTTTGTGCATTTAAATACACTATATGCACACATTCTGACAGATCTGAGTGAATTTGATGCAGGGTGAATGGGGACAATCTCAGTTATTAGAAAAATATTTTAGAGCATCTACTTGGAAAGAAAAGGAGAGGATATTCATGTATTACGGAGACCAATACACTAAACTGGCCATCACTGTATGGTTCACCCTATGCATATTCTACGAGTGGGCAGAATTGAAAATTCACAAGCTATTATTATAGAGTATAGCCTTCCTGCCTGAGGAAATCCCTACCATGATAGTGTTCAGGTGTATTCTCCTGGTCATTGCATAAAATTAGTAGTACAGTATACACTATTTGTGATCCAGTCATCCTCATTTTCATTTTATTACTATAGGCACAGTTGCTTCATCAAAAGGTTGGAAAGTTCTGTATGCTTCAGTTGTGCCATATTATGATAGCTTTTACATCTAATGTGCTGCTCAAGATTTGTTGATGGAGATATAGCGACAATGGCTCTAAGCTGATAATGTAATTCAAATAACACCATCAATGACTTGAAGTCAGGTTTCCAAAACGATATTTAAAATAAAAATAAAAAGTATAGTACTGTCACAGTCCTGCCTGCACCAAATCTTATCGAATAACTTATCATTAACCCATTTGGATAAGGAGTGTAGTTAATGCAATAATTATGTTGGGTATTTGGTTGTTTTTTGACCCATATGAATATATTTTGCGTGATAGTGATTGCATAACAAATATTAACATACGATTAACTTGGCGATGGAGTCGAAATCACCAAAATAAACGAGGCTACGATAATTATTTCGTCTTGGGATAATTATAACAACGAACCTACTACGATATACACATAGGAGCAGTCTGTGAATGGACACGCTTCCCTTTGGGCGATTAAATGCGAGGGGACCCTGGAAATGGAATGCTAGGTGAGAATCTGCAACGATCTGCAATAAGGAAGCGGGAGAAATCGCCTGGAGGGGACAGTGTCAGTTCACAGACTCCGGTAACTGTGGGGTAAATCCGAGAGGAAGTGCGCACCTTTTGCAACAACCTGCATATTTCAGCACGTTGGAATTACAGGGGTTGGACAGAATATAGGTCCCCCTGCGAAAAGCGGTTGAATATTTCCGTCTGTCGAATATTCGTCCCACTGCTAGTTACTGCTAACTTAACAGTACCAGTAAAATATGGTACTGCTAAGTTAGTAGTAACTATAGCAGTGGGACGAAAATTCGACCCAAACTTACCATACCTTATTTTGTCCAACCTCTTCTCGGATTTAGTGCTGGGTGAAGGGGGGGGGGGTGCCGTTTCTATTTTCCCCCCCCGCCCCCTGCCGGTAATTTTGGTACATCTCTATACCACACAAAGTAACATCAATAGAGCTTCAAACCCAGTCAAGTTAATATCATTCTGTATAACTGTTTTCGTTTTCAAATGAAAAGGGTGGGATACTTTGGTCAAAATTGGGGCCTGGGGGAGTATCGTTCGTCTTTTGTTTCTCTCCCCTTCTCGTGATTTTTGCGTCATCTGCATAACTCGATAAATGTACATGGAGAGACCTTCAAAACTAGGTAAAAGTCATCTTTGTAACTTTTCTAGTTTTCGAATAAAACAGACGCAAATATTCAAGTGCTTTTTGCAGGGGGCCTTATTATTCTGTCCAACCCATGTAGTAGCCTATTTACTGTTGAGTTGGCGATCGTAATGGAAATAAGACAGTATACTGTATATTATATAAAAAAATAACGAAATAAAACAGGACTCCTTCACTGACATTATTATAACAATATAATTATATCCTTTAGAGGGGCATGGTGGTCTAGTGGCTATGCTACTGGCCAGCCAAGCGGGAGGTCCGGGGTTCAAATCCCGTCCCCGTACCTTCGCTTGGTCGGGTCTTTTCCGCTTTTCACCCGACATGGAACCTCCCCCCTCCCCCCCTAAAAGGGCTCCTGGCCTTATCGCGGGGTATTTTTTTAAACACAAAAACACACACACACACAAAATACAGTAAAACATCTATAAGTCAAATCTCCATGGGACCGGGAAAAAACTTCGAGTTATAGAAGATTCCAGTTAGAGAAGTTTGGAATTTTTTAAGCCCATAACTCTGTAAGGAAGCCTATACCTTTATATCCAGCGACGAAAGGTGTTCAAAACTTAAAAATAACAACTGTCACTATCACACTTACAATGTTCCTCATTGTTTTGTTGTAAAATAAATCTCGATTATGGACATTTTGCCTACTCTTACTTACCGTTAGATTCGAGGATTCAATAATTTTCACAATCGAGTCAAACACTTCTTTCGGTATACGTCTGATAGACTGAGATCTGGAAATTGAGCCTTTCTGTACATGTGGCCTACTCGCTACTCTCGACCCTTCGGCTGGGAAATGAGAAAATTTCCCTTACTCGTCAACATGAACTTCGACTTAGGGAGACTGAAAATGCATTGATATCCCATCGTAAGGCCCTGCCAGCACTTCGAGTTATGGAGAACTTCGAGTTGTAGAAATTCGAGTTAGGGAAGTTTATTTCCTATTATTTTACATTGTGACCAACCAAGCTCACCATTTTCTTCGACTTATAGAGAACGTCGACTTGGGGAAGTTCGACTTATAGAAGTTTCACTGTATTTCCTTTGAATGCATTCAGGCTCTGTTATACACCTTTTATAGATTATTATTGTTCTCCTGCACCATATTTTTTAAAAGTGTACTAGTATAATGCTAGTTTTCTTAGACTGACTTTAGGCTGGTTTTATAGTGTTCGAATGTAAGCATCCTTTGGACCCCAAAAATGTTAAAAGAATTACCCCTAAAAATCAGCATAATGGAGCATGTTTTTAGTTGCCAGTGCACAAAACACCATGCCAAATGCAAGATTATTTTGAACCGCGGGACCACATTGTGTAAGCCTGTGTCGAGCACTATCGCCAGCAAGCCGATAGTAGCTGATATCTTACAAAATCTGGTACGATAAAAAATTGATTTGATCGACAGAGTGTTGTGCCCACTCTACACAGTCATGTCCAGTGTCTAAAGATATGCGCTACGACCATGCAGTATTATTGATTATGAGAGGAAATTCTTTAAGCATAGTTAAAGGAAAAAAATTTTGCTTACTTTTGAAAGCGTTTTAATATTTCACTGCTTGTAATATGCTAAGGAATTCTGTGATTCTTGCTGGTGCTATCAGACACTTTCAGATACTACCACGTGCCCGTTTCTTGAATATTGCCCGTTATCATGAAAAATTATTATTTATCATCTTCAAATATAGAATTTTTTAATGAAATTCAAACACTAAGCAAATGCGATTTTGTGCTATTTTCTACACGTCGACTTATACAGTATACAGTAGCCTACACTATATTGACATAATTATATTTTTTAACATGTGGATAACTATTAAGGGAGTTCACTATTTTTACGGAAAAAAACTTTCTAGAAAAGGTTTTCAGAAAAGAGTTTGTAGCAGGCACTTATCTTCTCGACTTTTATGAGCAAAGCTAGGTCAAATTGACTCACAACTGCAAGTGAGGTAATGCTGCTCTACTGTACAAGAAGCGATGACCTCCACACGATAATCATACTATTCGTTACGAAACTGCCCTTATAAAGTTGTTGTAATGTTCCACAGCGGAATTTTTAAAAATGACATCACTGAAGAGTATTTGTCATAATTAGGGACAGAATCAGCCCTTGAATCGGGTACTTCATTCGCAATAATTGCAGCAGTGCGTGTGCCAGTCAGAACAAGAACAATAAGAGAAGCTTATTCATTATTTTAGAGCCCTGCTCTTGACAGAGGAGGTAACTTTTTGTTTACTTTTTATATGTGGTACATTTTTTATTCGTTACCATTGTAGTTACCGCGTCGGGGAAAGTTAACTCCACTGTCCAGACAAGATAAAGCTCATAGTGACCAATGTATAGCAAACCCAGCTGACTTTGATGAACATTTCCCTGCAATAAATCATTTTAAGCAAGACCTATACTTACCTTACCATGCCAAATAACTTGGCAGTCAGGACAATGGAGTTGGGCTCCCACAGGCCAAGGTGATCTTAACTGCAAATGGGGCAAGTGAGTATTACCAAGTACAACTGACTTGTGGGTCATTTCATGCTATATGAACTACATTCTGACGAATAAGTTTGGATTGGTCATTTCACAAAGTCGGTGAAGTTAGTATCTTTCTATCTTGCTTGCCAGAAGAGATTAGGCTCAGACTTGGTGCTGCGATTACAAGTTGAGCTTTATTTTGAAGCCGAGTTCGGTCACAGGGATGACTTCTTACGACACTTGTGGCAAAATGTCCTACCATGCAATACTCTTTATGTCAGACGGTCCAGGATAAACCTCCCATACCATATCATGAAGCAAACTCTAATTATTGGAGGGTTGACTGCGAAAAGGATATTTTTAAATGGAATATGGAGGTAATGCCACTTTCTGATAGTTCAGGGCATCCACCTTCATTTGGGAATATAGTTTCCTAGAAAAAGGGGGGAAGGATCACTATATAAAAACACAAGACAAAACAATTTCAGTCACCTACATAGGGTTATGGTTACCTCTAGATGATGTCACTGACCTTGGTCATTTTCGCTATCAACCCCCAATTAACAACGACAAAACAAGGCCATAAAATGGTATCATTGATTAATATTAATTATACGCCCACCTAGATTAATACAATTATGAATCCAGTCATTGCAAAAGCGACATTTGGATTTCATTGGCGATTTAAAATGACCATGTCGTTACGGAATGAGTTGCTTATCGTGGACCAGTGTCTCTCGTTACCATCCATGAATAAATTGTCCCAAGTTTGTGCATCTTTGCTACAAACGCGATAAGTTAAATCTGAAACCAACTGGAAAATAAACTGGTACATGACACTGACGGTGTGCAACCGATCATCACTTGTCCCGAGTGAAACAAACTGCTGGACGATTTTCCTCCCGCATCGGAGCCCAAATACAGATAGGAAGAGTCAGGTGACGTTAATGTCGTCGTCGTCTTCGTCCCTGGCACAATCGAGCTCTTCGTCGTCCTCTTCGTCATCATCTTCGTCGTCATTGGCGCCGTTGGACGTATTGGCCCCGTTCCTTTGCTGCTGCTGCTGCGGCTGCTGTTGCCCTCCGCTGATTGCGGATGACCCAGAAGGACGGTTTGGGTCAGGGGAGAGTGACGGGGAGGAGAGGTCAGCCTTTGACCCTGTGGGGCAAAGGTCGAGTCCGCTTCCGTGTTTGGGTTTGTCGCTTTCGGCGTCGCTCAGGTCGGGCTTTGGGTTGTTCTTGGTGGGCAGGGTCTGTTCCCGTGAGCCACCATTGGCCAACAGCTCTCGCTCCTTTGAATTACGCCACTTCATGCGACGGTTTTGGAACCAGATCTTTACCTGTCGGGGCATTAAGAAGGTTTTAGCAATTTATTTTCATGTTCGAACGTTTCATTTGCATCAACGACACTATAGTTCATCAACATTATTTATAGGTTAGAAAGTTGTCTTTATCAAATATTTGTATTAGGCCTATACCTTCATTGACTTAACTCATGAGTGTGCAATTTTCTTAAAAAATAACATTGTTGCATGATATTTTGATATACAAGACTAACAAAGTAATATGCCGTTACCCAACATATTTTCGCGGAACACGTTCGAGAGCTTCGTGGAACACCGGTTGAAGGCCGCTGCTTTCAATCAACTTAACTCAGCTCCCCATTGTCTTATCAATATAATACATAGGACGTACGGCCAATAACATTACTCTCGTATAAATGGCAGCAGATATGGCAAATTATATGCCTATTACATGACAATGTATTATGTATACTACTCATCAATTTTCGGATCGTAAGCGTCATTACGGCGCAGGGGCAGCAATTCAAGTTTGGCAACTTCTCCATGTGAATTATCCTGCTGAATATGCAAGTAAGTTACCGCCCGTGATAGCGGAGTTGTCTAGAGAGGATATTAGCTCAAACTCATTTGAACATTGCTAAAACTGAACTGCCACCTCACGCCATGACGCTTTTCCTAGGCAATCCTGTAGGTCATGTTGGTCTTGTAATACTGTAGAGTGTAGATCAAGGAATCATATACAGGGTGTATCTGAACTCAGTGCCCCGACGTATATGACTGCCTTCCTAGCCACCAGAGGATCGATTTAAGTATAGGAGTCATATGTCTGGGCAGCCTCATTACTGAGATACACTCTTTAGCGATTTTTGCGTAATCGCTCCTTCTGACTTTTAAATAGAATTTTCTGGTGTAACTAGCCAAAGAGGCCTTACCACCTGTGGGCAACAAATCAACAAAGTCCGGCCCCCAGACCTTCCAGAGCCTTCTGATTGGGGGAGGGTTCGATGGGTGGCCTAACCGACAGGATATTTTGTACTACAGGTTTGCGGCCAATTATCTCAGTAATGAGGCTGCCCAGACATATGACTCCTATACTTAAATCGATCCTCTGGTGGCTAGGAAGGCCGTCATATACGTCGGGGCACTGAGTTCAGATACACCCTGTATACCTGTCCTCTGTGCGGGAATTACTGATCACCCTGCGAGAGAGAGAGGAATATTCATGATTCAACGACGTCTCTCATACCCAGCCTCTTTTCACCGTTGTTGTCTATCCCTTCTAAAGTGCAAGTTCCCAACGTTGTGTAGTGGCTTACAATATTTTTATATTCAATATCATTTCTGTTACTACACAATAATTATGCTCTCTCTCTCTCTCGCGCGCGCACTACTCATTTTGGGGTCTCCTATATTTTGGTGAATTGAAAAGTTTTATAAGCCTGTTCCTACAAAGTTATAATATTTCGTACCAGAGCTGTTATTTTGTGAGGAAGAAGTCTATGTAACTACAGTCTCAATTAGCTTCGGCCACTTTATCCTGGTCTGGAAGCAACCCTTCGCACATGCCACACGGTGAGGTGTGTGTGTGAAGGGTTGCTTCAAGACCAGGATAAAGTGGCCGAAACTAATTGACACCGATAGTACATTTGCAGCACAAACTGCGTAAACAATTAGGCTAATATTCCTGGGTTAACATTCAGGCCCTATATTTGTGTCATTTACTTTCTCATGCATCGCTTTGCATCACGCCGCTTATGTGTCACAATGAACCACCTACCATATACAGTAGGCCTATATTGTGGTATTATTAAATCTAAGTAACGTTTTGAAAACAATACACAGGGTGCCTACAATTGAAAATTCCATTTATACTAGATTCTCGACCATAGCTAATAGGGACTGCGGTGTAATCGACACGAATTCAGAAGATTGCGGGTAGAAACGACATCGCATATCTATTGGGTTCAGATTGACTCTCAGCTGTAGCTCTGAATAGAGAGGTGTGATCAGAAACGAAAAAGTCATGGCAGCCTGTCAAAATATCTGTAGCAAAGCCGCCGGCCACTATCACCAACATATTAGTTGCGCACATTACGCGATTTCCACACACTGTAACATGATACAACGATGATTGGAAACTCCTTTGTAAGACTAGGCTGGCACCTAGTTGGTCGGCATGTGACATGACGCCAATATTCTAGGGGCCACATCACCAAACATAGCACCTGTTAGTGGCAATAAACTTGCAGATGAAGCAAGTGTCGAGAAGATGACGGACTATCGATGAAGCCAACGTCGATGGAAGCCCCCCCGTCAGAGTAAAGGAAGTCAGCAGGAGAGGAAGAGGGAATAAGGAAAAGGGAGGAAAGAGAGAAGATTTGGCGTGTGGGCGTTTATTGAGGCCATCATCGGCGGGGCGCCTGCTTGGTGACAGATTGGGCTCATTTATCAAGCGATATTGCTGAATTGGGAAGGTATCAAGGAAGCAATATGAAATTCAAGAGGGCATTTCTCGGAGGGGGCGGCAGCAGCTCGGGGCCTCCTTATTGGCTGGCAGATGGTCGATCGGCGGTCTGGCTCGCAGGCAGGCAGACCCCCCCCCCCCNTTTTTGCTTTTGCTATGGGGGGACTATGAGGGTGGAGAGAGAGGGGGGGTATACCTATAGTCGCTGCTGCTAGTGCTGCTGCTGCAGGCCTGCTGATGCCGGGGCCTTATCGAGCGCCTTCCATTTTATTGGGCAAGTTCGGGGCGAGACGCCGGCGCCACATTGGCTACAGCTGTTGCCGCCAACTGACGTCACCTTTATATGCCCATGGATTCATTTGAAAGCTCATAATGACGCCGATATTAATATTGCCCGGCGGAATTGCCGCTGAAAGGGGGCAATTGGGGGTGAAATATGGGCGAATGATGGCTTAATTCATTTCTGAAGCGCCGCCCGATGCCGTAATGCTCGCGGGCGTCAACTGGCATTGATAGTTCAGAAGAAATTCAATCTGTGCATTTGATGGGGGCGCTTTGGGGAGCCGCTGCCGCGGAAAATTCGCTTCCCCACGGCAAGGAAGAGGGGACTCCAGTTTGTAAACCAACTCAATCGATATTAATTACTGCAAAAATCCCTCCCGGCCTACCGCCAGCCAACACAAACCTTACTATACTCTGCAGTCTGCACTATATCTATACATGCTCCTGCTATATAGACCATACTGCGGCTATATTTCACTTACATATTTACTACCTACTGCTGTAGTGTGTTGTATGAGTACAAGGTTGGAAATAAAGGGGGACTCCAGACAAGATGGCTGACCGAGTTGGACGTGTTTCACTAGGGGGGCTAAGTAAAAGACCCGAATAAAACACTGCATTGGATTTCTTTGCAGTTTGGATCACCACAAGTCTGATAGACCCTTATTCATAAGTTGTTCAGCATTTTATTATCGACACGTATGAATCGGTGTCGATCAATTCTACAAGTTTAGGACTAGCTTGGATCAGTAGTGAATTTATAACAGTCTGTCACTCTATGTTTTTCGTAAAAAGTGATGCGTTGTTACACAACCATCAGCTCTATAGCAAGAAAGTTAGAAAGAATGGGCATCTTTACGTTGCCAGAATATTGATGGTTTTATATCTCCAGAATACATTTATTCGCAACTTTCTTTGAGGTAAACTATAAATTACAAGCTAGAAATGCCAAGGCTTTGTTAGTGCTCCCAATATAATTCAAAGTTACTTCCGAAGTTATTTATTCATACACTATTATGATCCTGTGATGCGATTATGAGTTCACGCGCTAATGTCAACGAAAATGCCAAATTTTGCAAAATTGTTACACAGCTCCTGATATACAAAAAAAAAACTTTCTAATATTATGACGGCACCCTGCCATCTAGGTCAATTGCAGTAATGTGGCCCTCCCCGGATGATGATAATTTTAATCCATTCATTATGAGCGCCACTGGCGCTTTGTCGGCGGCCGTTCACGAGGGATCATGGAAAAACGGTTGGGAACCGGTTCAGCTTGGTGGGTTCCACTTAGGGCCAAGTTCAGTGACGCAAATGAGGAGCCCGAGCAGGACAAGACCCCAGACTGGCTTCACTCCAGGCACTTTCGCCTGTAAGTTGCACCACCAGGCCGCACAAGAGAGGCTCTTGGGTTCCATAAGCGAAAGGACAAATCCCCCTAGTTGGGATGAGAGACAGCTCATTTCAAATTCTAAACAACAGCAGTGTGTGGATATGCCACCGTCAACAAGTGAGTGCGAGAGGCGAAGATGAATGTTGCAGGAGGCATGTTATAGCCATGCGCCGCGTACTGCATAGGCACTAGTGTATATGTATGGCTAATTAGATGGGTGAATGCAAGCGGGGAGGAGGGTTGGGAGGTAGGGGGGGTGGGCGAGCATGTGTGAGGATGTGGATTGGAGGCGAGCTGCCATGTCTCTCGGCTAGTTACATGCCCATCAATTCTCTCTCCTCTCGCTCTGTGCCCCCCACCCTCAACCATCCCTACCACCCACACTAGAAGCATAACATCATTTTGAATACAGTCAACTTCTCATCAAATAACCGAGTGTATAAAAACCACGTAATATCAGCCTGGGTGTTTCCCAACTCACACTTTGGGAAATAAGGCTTATGCGCCAGTGCAAACGTGACTGCTGCAGCAGATGACTAAATGGCCATTAAGCAAAGAATTGGTCATGTGCGCAGCATCACATGTCTGCAGAAGGCACTCACGACCACTCGTTTGTTTTGAATAAGGGGGCGTCCCCCTATCCCCATCCCCCCCAAACTATACTCTCCCTATCCCCCCCCCCCACCTCCCCAAATCCTAATTCCTCCGATTCTAGCTCATTGTGATTATGCAGCACCTTGACTTTATTATCCAATTTACCGGTTGAGTTGCGATCATTTGATCCGATAGGGGAGTGGAGGAGGGGTATAAGGGTATAGATGGAATGGGGGGACCCCCTCTGGAAACATGCAATTCGCAGATTTCATTCAAATGTCAGGGGTGGGAGTGGGGGTGGAAAGAAATCTTCAAGTTAGTGATTATTGACTTTTATCCAGCGCCTACTTTCCTAAAACTTTCTGGATAAATGGAATAATAATTTCAGAGATGTGCTCCGGGTCTGACTTCCACTCGTTTTTTTTTCTCTCTCCTCCTCTTTTTCTACTGAACTTACAACCGTGATTTCCTCCCCTTTTCTTTTTGCAAGTCAGAACCCTCCCAGCCTTATAATAATCGCACGATAAAATTGATTGGTTTGCTAATCATCTTAATTAAGAACTTGATTAATTCAGGAGGAGTCTAATTAGGCCGCAAAGCTACGATTTTATGATGAGGGAATCGGAATCGATCCTGGTTTTTCTGCCAAGCAATAACGCTCCAGTCCTACGTTAAGTAATGAAAAATAACATTAATTTGCAGTCAAATGAATTCATGACGAATGAATGAAGGAACACAGCCGAGAATTCAGTTTTTTCGTATACATTTTTCTTCACCAATATCATATAAACTACATTACAATAATATAACTTCATTTGCAATAATAATAATAATAATAATAATAATAATAATAATAATATTTGCTCTAATTCCGGTTAGTACAGTATAGCTTTGATGCCCCGCTTTTTTCGATCACCATGTGCAATCTTGCAAGCTTGATGCAAGTGAAATATTATGAGCAGAATATCGAATTTTCCATGTTGAAAATAACAAAACAGGTATGGATATTCTATATCTGACTAACATAATGCAAAATCAGTTTATCTTATGAATGTTTAACGTGTGCGCATGTTTATTTTATTAGTACTATAGTGATCAGTATACGAATCCTTAGTAATAATGTAGGGCTGGAGGCGCTTTGGTTAGCGGAGCGTTGGGATAAGCGTGCTTTCATTATTCATTTTTAGGCCGAACTTAGCTGGCCATCACTTCAGTTTATATCCTACTGAATAGTGATCGCAAGTTAAGAAAAACATTGCCTCACAGCGAGTGGAGTACAGATATTCGTTTCTACATATTTCAATAATGTGATGTAAAAGGTGAAGCGGGAAATTCCGTATATTTATTTTAACGGATGAATGTTCAATGTTCGCTGCAGGAAATGTATAGACATATACTGTTTTGTATTACATATTCAACAAACGAAATATTTTCATGATTTTGATGTCGAGACGACACCAGCCATTTGCTTATTGAAACTAAATCTAGATAACCTGCCGTGTATAGTTACCATATGTGGTCGCCTCCAGGAATCCTCCAAAATCTTAGGAATATTTTATAGGTGACATTTACTTTTCGCATGTACTAGAATAATTATTGATCATGCTGTAGACATTGCAGTATATAGTCTGTTGATTCTTTTGCGCACTTTCTGGGATACATTTTCAACGGGGAAAAACAATCGTCGGAGGCGATGTCCCAATCGAACACAGTCAACACACGATGATGCAGGGTTTCACGTATACAGTATAGAGTAGCACCGGTTCTCAAAGTTCGGTCAGTGGCCTCCGTTCTCCTGACCGACTGAAAGGCGGTATACACAGTGCCGGATTTACCCCCTCGGCCGCCCCTAGGCAGTTGAGATCTGCCGCCCCCCCCCNCCCCAATGCCGCTTAAAATTTCATTTTTTTTGTCGAGTTCTCTCTTTCATTTATTTTATACCAATTTTATATTCCAACTCTTTAAACTTATGGCCGCCCTTAGGCTTTTCTACCTGTGGCAAATCCGGCACTGGGAACCCCCCCGACGAAATATTCTAATTTTTTAATGATTTCGCCTTTATTTCTTATTATTGTAGCCTGTTTGAAAAATATTTATTGCAACTTGCGGCCGCCCCTATGCAATTTCCTACTCTGCCCAATGGTAAATCCGGCGCTGCTTCCCAGTCGCGTAATTATTTGTTATTAATTTTTCGTTTACTTTTTTGTATGCCTAAATTTGCCGCCCCTTGAAATCTGCCGCCCTAGGCAACTGCCTAGGTTGCCTTGCCGTAAATCCGGCGCTGGGTATACAGGAGATCAGCTTGATGCAAAAAGTCCGCGACATTTCATCCGATAAGGATGTTACCTAAATTATGAAACACGAGGTATAATAATGGAAGACAGCATTTCACCAGTATTGTAAGAGCCAAATCTCAGCTTTTCAGATCGGTTGGGATATGCACTAATTTATTCTTCTCCCGACTTGAGGCATGCACTCAAATCAGTTAGCCTAAACTGTTTGTTTTTTGTTTTTTGGTGTTGTTGTTGTTGTTGTTGTTTTTTTTTTTGGTNTTTTTTTTTGGGGGGGGGGGGGTGAATGACAATTTGCTTGTGGGGATAAGCGTGGTCAAAGTGGGCCGCTGTATATCTTCTTGACTCTCCATAAGTGTATCGCGGTCAAAAAAAAGAGAAAAAAAAAGAGTTTGACAAGAACTGTCTCTTAAAGGATCTGGTAATTTTTTCGTAAATCCGTGATGCTGGTCATACTTGTATACCACGGCAGCCCAACTTGACTCCTAATTTATTTTAGTATTTCCTTTTCGGGGACAAGTCTGGAACAACTGACGCATTGAAAGGAAATATTGCAAATTACATTAGGAATATTTAGAACTGTGACTTACTGCCAACAGCAACATGCATAGCCGTGTTTAAATGTGTCTGACGGAGCTACACAGTGGTCATTTTAAGACATATACATAATCTGGCGTCACCTTATTGCGTATGAAACATGCAAATCAGTCATAAATTTTTGACAATATTGTTCACCACTGTTCCCGAAGAATGAGTGTTGTGTCTATATGTAGACTACTGGATTTTACAGGCTATATTAATGATATGTTGCACCGCGATGAATATTAGTCCCAAGATTAGTTCAGTATGCAACATTCCGATATAATTTTCAAAATGAATGTTATAACTACGTTGAATGAGCTGTGCAAAGACACGGTGTTAGATAAGTTTTGTGTAAGTTACCCTGCGTACTTGTGGCCATTATGGCCGGTTGTATAAATGCAAATTGAGGAACCTATTTTCTTGGAATATATACTGTATAATGATTGTGTATCGTATACATAATCGCAGATTTTCCGTAATTTACTTTCATAAACCCGGCCCTGTAAAAGCGATGGAAGAATCCTGAAAGAAATAACGCTCGACATTATATAGAGCTCTGCTTTTACACCGGCCATCGCTCGAGACGTGGTTGCGATGAAATGTGAGCGTGACTATGCCATACTTCACGAAGTTAACCGAAGTCACATGATCGTGTCTCTGCCCCTCTATTAAACTATGCTGAAAAATTAGTGTGTTTATCTACATCCTGACAGTTGAAACACCCACGTCAGCACATAATTAAGCAGAGAATCTATACAATGACGTGAGAGTGGCTTGGCATATCACAAAGGGATTTCAAAGAAGACCGCAGGGCAAACTATAACAATGCTGTACTGTTGATGACATACATAACTTAAAACTGACCTGAGAGTCTTTAAGTCCTAGTTTTTCTGCCAGCTTCTTCCGGTCAGGCTTAGAAATGTACTTTTGTATCTGAAATCTCTTCTCCAGTCCTTTTCTCTGTAGATCGGAGAAGACCGCCCTCCTCATCATCCCACGCCGGGGTTTGCCCCGGAGTCCACTGGCCCACGGGAAGGAGCCAGGCAGTGGGAAAACCCCGGGCGAAGCTCCTACAGAGCTGGCCGTGCTGACGGGGCAAAGGCCAGCCCCGGGTCCGCCCCCGCCCGCGTGCACCACGCCGCCGGACGTCGACACCGTCACCGGGGTCGTCACTGAAGTAGCAAGACAGACACATGGAGGCAAGTGGGCTTCCACTTGGAAGTCCAGCCGACGTTTGGAGTGACAGCTTCCCTCCCACTTCCTTCACCCTCTCACACATGCAGAGTAAGATCAAAGGTGGTACGTACCTGTGAGGTAGGGATGCCTGCAAGCAAGCAGCGTGGTGAGGTGAGGGTCGAAAAGAGGCGCCGGCGCCGCCGGTCGAGGTATCGGCTTGGCAATGTTAGACGAATATCCGGACAAATATGGGCTGCTACCAACCACAGACCCTGAAACTAAATCGTAACAATAGTAAGCTCAAGAAGGGGGCCAAAACCCTCCAAAAAATAAACTCCAAAAAAAACCGGTTTTGGAACTTCCAAGACCGTTTATTTTGAAAATAACATACAATAAAGTGGATTGGCTCTATCCAGGCAATTTTTAGGACGGATGATCCGTTCTACATGAAGCAGGCGGACCATATAAAAAAAGTGCATCGTCGAAGCTTAAAAAGCAGCTGTTAAAACTGAATCGAAATTCCTGTCTCCGTTGTGGAGATGCTTTTCAAAACACAGTTTATAGAGGGGCTAGGCTTATTTGCGGACGCTTATATTGTGCGGGGTGTTTGTGTTGTCGGTGGGTTCCGCCGTGGCCACAAAAGAGGAGTTGAGGCCCCTGAATCCACGTGTGGGGTCCCCCCCCCCCCTCTCCCCACCTCATCCTCCATCTCCCTACCCCTCCACTCCCCACCAACTTCCCTCTATGTGCACTTATATAGCATACACAAGTGGGCGGGGACAAAGCAGACATATCCTAGAGACTAGACTCGTGTGGGTGTTTTATATTTTGGTGTGGAGGGGGGAGGGGGGATAATCCGGTGACCTGAGTCGTCCCTCCCAGGCCGCGGAAAAGCTCTTGTGCAAACCATGCCGGCGGACTGTTTGCAAAGCATATTACGCCTAATTGGACAGGGATTTTGGATCATCTCGTCAGCGTGAAATCTCCTTGTCCTGCTACTGCGTGGGGTCAGAGGTTCGGTATCAACATCGTTGGGTTATTCACTTGTGATATTTACTTAGGTCTCTTGTACAATGTTTGACAAAATGAAATGGGTCATTTGTTATATAATTTATGTAAAGGCCCGAAACTGGAGGCACTGGACCGTGCGCATTGTTATTAAACAATCCTGTCCATCAATTTATTATTAGTTGTGGCATTTTTATTCTGCTTTTGTAGGTTACATGGCTTTTTGTCGACCGATATGAGTATGTATATTTTGTAATCCTGTTATCACATAATAGACCGTAGTAGTCATCGTCTTTCAGTCCGATTACAAAGTTGTAGCAGTATAAGTTTTCTAATAACAATAAGATTAATTATTTACCAAACTAATTATGGCAATGAAATGAGCATTACGACTTTCCAGGCTTTGTTTAAGTTCTTCGTCATGGGTTAAGATTATGTAATATTCATTTGGTTAAGGAATAATTGCGCTATTATAAGGTCATATGCATTTATAAAATTAGTGTTGTAATTATAAAGTCATATACGTAAATTTACATGCGCATGATTTGAAATAATCAAAACCCCTTGTGATAGTTTCTCCTCCAACTGTTCATTACAATTTATAACTTACAAGTTAGTGTACTTCAGTAAAAGGCTAAAGTAAGAATGTAATTTTTTTGCAAGACTCCCGCACTAAGATTCAAAGACGTGTAGGCCTAGGCGTGTAATAATAATAATAATAATAATAATAATAATAATAATAATAATAATAATAATAATAATAATAATAATAATAATAATGCAATTTTATGTCTCCCAAAAGTTTCCGAAAACTACCAGTTGTAGAAGAGTTATGCAAAAACTTGTAAATGTAAACAGATATACAGTATACAGAATAACTCATAGAATCCCTTCCAGGATGGATTTTGCGGTGACCAAAGATAATATTATTATTGCTATTATTATTATTGGATGTGCAGTAGTTCCTATTAATATTTGATGAAAAATTCAATCCAATTTTAATCATCTGTTGTCTGACACGTGAAAACCTGCCCTTGAAAAATTAGCCATCAGCTGCAATTGTCATAGAAATTAATATAAAAATCCTGCCAGATTCTTAGCACTTTGTGGCCATTTCAAATGCGAAAACAATGCAAATTATCAATTTTCAAGTCCAGGTTTTCACTACTCAGACAACAGACATTTTAAACTGAGTTTCACTGTTCCATCTACCGTAAAATATTATTATGAACAACATCCAATAAAAACTATTGTTATTCACCTCAAAATCCAGCTTGCAGGGATCCTTCATTGGCTTTCACGTTAGAAATTGCCTATTCTACAGGCATGCTTTTACATATCATAGTTTTCAGTAAGTTATGTAGTCGCGGCTAATCGTGTGTTTTTTTGTGTCGAAGTATTTCAAAAGTTCTTTCAAAAACAGCTTTATACACTTCCGCAAAATGATTCAGAAATTATGCAAGCTTGTGCTCAATCCTACACTCATTTACAGTACATGCCTCAGTAGTACCGGTATTCTCCCTTCCCCACCACTGACCTACACCACACTTGTGTCCCCCCCATTCCCGACACCAGAAATGCAAAGTGTGATAAAATATTCATTTGGCGGATGAAATTTTGAGCAGCTGAATCAAGCAGTTTTATTCGCTTTCGTAAAATAAGCTCATTAGTTCTGATAAATAAAGTGCATTGATGACCCAGCTCACTATGGCAAAAAGTTCATTGCATTAATATGAGCGACATAATAAGTGGTATTATGAATATACCGGAATTAAAAAATAGCATTTGCAGCTTTTTTTTTTAAACCATTGGAAATACAGTTCAGTAGGCGAGGTTTCGGACATCATGACCATACACCATCATTTAACTTGCATTCATTCCGTAATTCCCATTTTCTGATGATCGAAAATAAATTCAGTATCCCATTTTGACTGCAGGCTATTGCTAATCCGCATTAAAACAATATCACTTTTTGTTCCCCGCTGCATAAACGCAAACGGTGACAAACGCTAAACGACTCGCTAATGAATTTGGCGCTATGCATTGTATACAGTTCAGCAATTATGCAGCATATTTACGCAAGCCTAAAGCTTTCACTATACATGTCCAGTGCATCACATAGTCCTGAACACGTAAAGAAAAAGAATATTGACCTCAAGTTAGGTTGTCGTTTTACCCAGATGCGGTTGCATGGGCTTTGAAAGGCCTGTGGCCAAAATCCCTGGAGCCGCAATGAAAACAGAGGGTGCATTAGGTAAGGGGAGGAGCAGGGAGGGGTGTGGGGGGAACCATGAAGAATGAATAAGGGCCAAGCAAGGATGAGCGACCGATCCTAACTCCCAGGGCGAACATTCGATGCTCTTTTTTATTGGGAGCTGGCTTGCCAAAAGGGACATAGCTCCCCCCATTGACCCTTAGGCCCTCCGCACCCTTTTTCTCTTTCTGCCCAATTTCTTCCACGTGAGAAGGTCAATTTGGCTCTAAAGATGCCCATCCCTTCGTCCCTTGTTAATATCAACATTACTCGGAGAGATTATATAGAAGGCGTGGGCTTTAAGGGCCAAAAAAGCAGGGTTGACAAAGAAGACATCGACAGCGACGGAATGTTAAAAATGACTGTACCTCCATTGATGGATGATGAAGAGCAGAGAGGAGACGCACTCCCTGTCCTGGTGTCATCAGTCCCCAAGATGGCACTGACGCTGAACTTGAGCACTTGCTTGCTCCCCTGGCTCTTCTTGGCGTCCATTAGTAGCTGAGGTCCAGCAGACACGGAAGTACCGGAGCCAATACCAGGAAAAGAGTGATGCGGAGGCCTGCAGTCCACGCAAGCAGCGCAAGTCAAGCAAGACTCCGGAGAAGAGGTAGCAGAGTAAAACATGGGTTTGGTGGGCTCATCCTCCATGCCACTCCCCTGCTGCTGATCTGGATGGTGATGATGGTGGTGATGGTGATGGTGAAGCCTTCCGGAAGGGCTGTACCCGGCGGCAGAGATGAATCTGGAGCCTGGGTTGTCCGGATGATGGTGATTGGTGCTGTTAGGAGTAGAAGGTGACGAAGAAGGTGGCGGTGGCCGCTTCCCACCGGAGGATTCCACCAGGGAGTAAGAAGCTGTGATGCCCAAGGTGAGGGATGCCGTGGCCGTACCCACGTGGTGATGGTTTCCGTGATGGTGGTGATGGTGGTGGTGGTGGTGATGATGGCCGTCCTCTTGAGTCTGCCCCTGGACAGTGGGCCTCAGCACGAGGCCTTCCAGAGGGGTTTTTCCCAGTAGTCCCAATGCTGGCGGCGTCACCTGAAGAACGGGACATATTGTCGTGGCTCAAAATGGCGTCTGCCAAAAGATATACGGCCGCAAGAAAACAACACAATCTGGGTCGTTCCACCATGTTACGCAGCTTTCATGCGTAATATTATCTGCTCATATTCAATGAATAAAAATTATATTCACATCTCAACTTTGTCACGTCTTTTACGATGGAATGACCCAGTTCTAATCTGGCAGCCACGATGAGATTAAACTACGTACCCTCGTCTTCTCTAACCTTGAGGGTCACTACAGAAGGCAGGCCTGAAGATGGCTTCTGGTTTCACCTGTGAAAGCAAGGCCACTGGCTGCCAGTTTCTCACTTTGTGTTGCTTTCACACATGTCGCACTTTTTTTGAAGTACAAACGCTTAGAAAAGCAATCAAGACCTTAGCTGGTATGGGGCAGGCCAGAAACGTGGGTTCCCTGTCTCGAAGCAAGTTGTCCATGAGGAAAGGAGATGGTGCGCTGTGTCCGCCATGTGATGCCAAGCCCTTCAGCATGCTCTGGTACATTGGGCCCGTGCCCATCACGTTGGGAAACATAGGAAGCCAAGAACACCACCACCTTCTAATATCCTCCACCTCCTCCTTCCAGGTCTTCTTCTTCGCGTACGTTCGCACCTGCATCCATCACATGGTGTCCGCTACAATGAAAATAAAGCACCTCAACATGTAGTCACTGTGGACTATATTCATCGCTCTTTCTACTAGTACATTAGAAAATTATCCGAACCATACAGGGTGACTGTAAACTCGCGCCAAATCGCCAGGTAGACTGATAGTAGGCCTAAAACTAATATAGGAATGTGCAATTAGTTTTGGGCGCCGTTTAGTAGTTAATGTGTACAGCGCCGTCAAAGTTTCGTGACGTCATGTCCGTTCCGACAGTTTCAAAGAAGCAAAAGCCAGCTCGGTCCGTAACACATCGTCCATGTGCAATAGGTGATCAAATCCCGTCAAAGCAAGAATCCGGGTACGACACCAGTGCACTTTGTCGTTTTTACCTCATTTTACCATCCGGCCCTCTACACTTTAAAGGCGCCGTACGCATTAACTACGCATTGGCGCCCAAAACTAATTGCACATCCCTATATTAGTTTACTAGTACTACAGTAGCTATACTACAGTACCTATATGTCTACCTGGCGATTGTCCGCGACTTTCCATTCCCCCTATATAAAACTCGAGACGTAACCACCTGCACCATAATGCCGTCCTACATATGAATCCCATTTATCCCTATATACACACCCCAGTGGCGCATTGTGCAGCTTCTTGATGAGTATTGACTAATGAGCAGGAGAAAATGATGCAGTGATCCTGGGAAAGACGGGCAGCAGCTGGTTCGTGTCCCGACCCTCGCTCGTCACACACACACACGCCCCGCGGGCCCTTCTGTCGCACCCTATACATTGTATATAGGGCTCATTGGAAAGAAGCCGGCCTGACCCGATATACAGAGGGAGAGAGAGAGAGAGCTCCCCTTATTCCCCACACACACTCATCGCTGCCTGTCCATTGCAGATGACCAATCAAAAACACTCGCGCACACCCCAACCAGCCCTCATTCTCATGCTGATGTCACTCGGACCACCCAGCTTTATTCTTCGCCACCGTTTACACTCCTACAGGGTGGGAGGAGGAAGGGGAGATAAAATATTTTCGGCGTCAGTGGATACATCTCAGAAAATATTGCTCTCTGCAGCATGCTCCAGGTCCAAATCTCAGAAATGAAGCTCTGCATCAGCACGTCAAAGAGCCAAGAGTCTTGGGCCAGACTATATGGTCGGGACTAATTGCGGCCCGCAATTCCCTTCAGTATGATAATGCAAATGGAGGGGGGGGGGGGTGTAAAGATAATCCGGATGGGGATCCCCCGTGTCCTTCTGCAGCACTATGCGACGATGATTGCGCATCCCAGATCAGATTTATTTATTACCCTGGAGGTCCTTCAGACGACCCTTTCTTCACCTCCTGCATGCTCAACTTCACATTTCGCCTAAGATTCATTGCTCTTCAAACCTGACGTGACTTCGCTCCAAGCTTCATTTCCTGTATCTTATACCTAATTCGCGTATAAGGTGGTTTGTCTCACAGTCACCGCCGTTTTTTTGTATTGTGGCGGGAAGCCGGGAAGTTTAACATGTTTTATGAGCGGTTCGTGTGGTACTGTGATGTTACAGGATGAAATATGGAAATGCATGCGAATAGTCGGATCTTCCGATTCCTCTGAGTTGGAGTTGCTGTATTAACTCTTATCTTTTAATATTGCCATTAGTAAGCAAGGTTTGGGTTTCCTCTTTTGTGAACTTTCCCGTATAGTTTATCAAGGAGACTGCAACCTATTCTCCGCACGCTGGAATAAAACATACGATTTGATCATTACATGGTATACCGGTAGCGTATTTTTTTCTGCATATATGTTGCTTATGTCCCTGTTAAATGGTCAGATGCAAAAAAAAACATCCTAAAAGAGACCGTTTCCTTGCCGCAATATTTCATTTTATATTATTTAACATGTAAGTTATACTTGACCACGCATATTAGGCTGCTGGACAGTGGATACGATCATTCCCACTTTCATATAGTTTGGAAAATGCAGACATTGTTGTTATGTGATTATGATTTTATGGTCCTCGACTTTATTAAGTACAAAATATGTACTGAGTGTTCCAATGGCTATATAATGCTGGAATTGCAATGTCTTAATCAACATTCCGAGCCTCAATTTCTTACACATTCTAATCCCAAAGGTATAAGAATTATTAATTGGGTTTTCTAGCTGGAATGTTCTTCTATATATAGTGGTTAGCAGGTTTTTGGCACTAAGCTGCTTGTTATTAAGCAGTAACTGTTGCATATAAGATATGTTTAGTTACACTTTTCATGGTTATATCAAAAGGATTCGCTACTATAATATGCACGGATGCTTTTTAAAGCCTGCGAAAGGGGTCTGGCCTGCAAAAAACGGGTTCTATATCATTGACGTTCGATGCCAATATATTGTTCCGATGTAAATAGGAAATCCATTTAAATCCACAGCTTGAATAGACGATTCAATTCCGTTGGACTAATATTAGCGGCTAATAATTTTCATTACCACGAAAAGTAACTCTGAAATGGTATTTTCTTAAAAATTAGAGGTTTAGTACCGAAGAATCTCTAATCTCTAAAAGGACATTTCAATTGGACCACTCTGTATACGAAAGTTATTTTATAACCACGGTGATATAACCTTTCCCAGAGGAGGAAACCTATACTCCATACAAGCACCTTCTGTTATAAGTTTACATGCGTTATAAAATATGCATTGCGTTTAGCCCGCCTCAATAAGGGTCACATACGCGTCGATTTCATGTTTTTCCCCAACAGCTCGTTTGCGAGATGTAACAATGAAAACCGTATTATTATGCGCCGTAATTAGGGAGAATACTATATCCTATATACAGTAAAAGGAAATTAATTATTTCGTAAAGTGACAGAAATTGCGCGTATATAATACATGTATTTCTTATATAGGAACATGTAACATAATATAATCTTAAATGTTTCATCATAATTATTGTACAACTCCTGCTGCAGTGCCGACTATAGGTTAACACGATAAACAATACGGTTATGGCTATATAAAAGGTATTAAAAGCCAAGTTTTGATATATATTACTATGTTAGAGAGGATGACTGCGTGCAGTCATCCTCTCTTATGTTCTTAAAATATCAGAAATCATTTCATGTTTGAAACTCCTGGATAGCGTATAACGTTCTCTTATACTTGTAGTATACATCTCTCTATGATTTGATCTCCTCGTAGACGTTTGCTTTCACCATTTTTCCTTGCGCTCATTACAATAAATTATCGCACAACGCCGGACATATATGCTCACAGTATGCTATACCTTAATCAAAAGCAGTAAGTAATGCAAAAAATTTCTCTATATATTCATTGATCGCTACATACGGAAGGCCCTTTCTTGTGTGTAAGGCTCTTCACTGACCAAATATTTGCGCCAAAATTTTTAAAAATTACGCAACAAGATACAGCGTGTAAGTTAATTGTAATCATGTATACACTTCGCACAGTAATCCAGTAAGTTCAATTTTATAGGTAAGAATTATTGCAATACTTACACAATAAAATTCCGAAGTGTATACATTACAGAATAATCGAAATATTTACCATGCATAATGTAGATGACGAATACATTCCCAATATGTACACAATAATTTTGCAACGCGGTTTCTTTCGTCCAGAAGATGATGAAATTACTGATAAATGATGCGTTACCATACACTCTCAATTGACACGCAAACTGGACCACATATAAACACTTCCATCACTGACCTAGCCAGCAGACTTAGCAATCACAGTATTCCCTGTTCAATAAGATGAATAATCGAAATCTATATATGTAGTCAGTGACAATAACTTCCTCATCATCTTAAAAACACTGAGAGCTCTGACGAAAATAACACTTTCAAAAATAATCGACGGTTCTGATGCAAGTTAATAATTCTAATAACTTACTTCATTTTAGCTTATGATGCATTCAGTAGATTACACTTCTCACAGAGAACGAGCAAATAATTTGGTAAAACATACGTTCGACGCACAACTATTACCATCTCTTCAACGCCAATAAATGCAGTTTAGAGCTAAAATGGTTTAAAACATTCGTTATTAAACGCGGAGTCTAAGAAATTGCTAAATATTAGTAACGATCAATCACTACATGCTCAAACACGCCGAGTCGTGTGCAGGACACGTGGAGCACCCCCATTCGACCAGATCTAACCACTTAACACTACAACTGACCGTGGATAGGAGTGAGCTGATGGTGATCTGGTAGCACGTGGCCGGTTGAAAACAGCACCAAACACGCACCGTATACTGTTAGGCACACACATGCGGGAGGTGCAAGCAGAACATGTCGGATGTGCAATGTGCAGTGAGGGAAGATTCAGAAAACCTAGAGCTTGCTTCTCTCTGCTGGTTTGCGTTGGGGGTACCCGTGGGTGGTGGGTGGATGGGGAGTAGAGGGGTAAGGTGGGTGGGCTTGGGAGGCATCGATTGGCCCTGGCCACCTCCCCTTGCCCATGTCAAACCAATCGGCTCCTTTGCGCCCCATTCGACTACCTCCTCCGCCATTGGTCCCTCTTCCTCTCTCGGCATCTCTGCCGACAACTTTTTACCCACCGCCACGCCCTTCCTCCAACTAACACACACACACATATCCTACCATACATACACACGCTGCCATATTCTCACGCAGACCCAATATTTGTGTATACTTAAGATGCCATCAAAGGAGATGTCATGCATGTGTCATGGAAGAAAGCACTTTTGAACTTAGCTCATGGTATAGGGGGTGCGTGCTGAAGTCTTTATAGAGTGGGTCTTGAGTGTCTATAGTGTGGTCTAGTGGGTGTAAGGAGACGCGGTCTCCATTGGAATCGGTCTGGGATTCGATTGCCTGCTGCCTTAGGCACTTGCAGGCAGCTGCTGGAATGGGTCCTGCCAAAAATAGGTCGTAGGATAATGTGTCGAGAGCGTGGTGGTCAACATTTCAAATAGAAACAGTGAGTCTTCAGGGCAGGGATGCCGTCGCGTCGGTGTGTCCGATGAAATGATAATAATCAACTGGTAACTTTTCAGGTGCTATCCATATTCACGAAAATGATGGAAACGTCAGGGTTTGGATAATTATTAGCCTACAGTGTTTGACCAATAATCACAGTGTCAATTATGCAGTATGTATAAAAGTGGTCAATTCGAGTCATGGGCACTTGGGGATATCCTTGACCTATACAAATATTTTACGACCAAAATACTCGCATCATCAGGACTATTGTGCGGAGGTGATTGAGTTTTGGTATAACGTACTCTTGCCAATTAGACCTAATTGGGACTTGCTATATACACATATTAACTCGGTTTGCAATTGGTTAATGCAGAGCTACGAGCCAAATACTTTTCGCTCTCAATGGTACGCGTTACCATTGAGAGCGAAAAGTCTATACCTTACCTTGCTGGTTAGAACCTTCAGGTATATATCGCGGGCAATAACTGAGTGGTGCAAATACCAGGATATTCCTTAGCATTTGCGTGATTACGTCACAAAACTAATTGTCGCACATGATGATATATAGAGCATTTTGGTCTGGATATAAGGTCGGAATCGCCCTTACATGTGAAGTGTATACCGGTATATTTATTGACCACCATCATGCATTAAAATACGCCGCAAGCATCGCACAGAGCCTGAGGGTGTCTTGCTTTCAATCCCCAGGGAACATTAGGCATAGTCTACTGGTTGGCTTTCAGGTGAACCAGTTCCAATATAATGATACACCGCTGATGAGATTGAAATCTTGCATCGTATATTAGATTCTAAGCAAACTGAGCTATCATTTTATTGTTAGAAGGGGTGAATTTGCCAAACATCACTTTTTTATTCACACTTCTCATAATTATATGATAAGTAGCCCTATTATAATATAAAGAGAGGGGTTCAGCACAAAATAATATTCTAAGACAGCTGTTCCTGCAATATTCTTTGCCACAGCTTTACACTATATATTCTTATAGGAAGCTTTATTCGGTCTTCTTGGCCCATGCAGCGGACTCACGGTCCACATACAGATACGCAAAACAGTTTGAAATATAGTGAGGAGTACCACCAGAGAGCAATAGCATTTTATCATCATGAAATAAATACCGAATGTTTCATAACTTAGCTCACATCTGTATTATACGTAGCCCTATATCGGGGGGGATCTCGCAGACGCGCGCTAATGCCCATTCCTCCTGTCACGCCCCTTCAATGTTGGCAGTGAGTTACACTCATTGTTGGAAAGCCCATTTAATGGGCTTCGCAACGGTGTGTGTGATTCCACTAAAAACCACTATGAGAAGGTGCGGTCATATAATAAGGACGAGTGAAAAATAATTATGAGTGCGGTACGCGAGATTTTTCCGGTATGCGGATGTGAGCTAACTAATGAAACACACGGTATAGCAAAACCTGTCCAGGTATAGTGTCACGATGGTGTAGTGGTTAGCGCAATAGCCATTCCACCTCGGAGGTCCGACGAGTTCGGTCTCCGGGTGGGGCAGAGGACTTGATCTCACGCGACAGGAGTTTCAATGAGTTGCCTCCGTGTTCGCGTGGGTTTTCTCGGGATTCTCCCACTTTCTTCCATAATCAAGGAGTATAAATTTATAGATAGGGGTGAACCCTAAAAGAGGACCCCCAAGTGGGGTTCCAGGGTTGGTCTATGATGGCAAGGCAACAAATTGTTTACGGTATTTTACTTACAGGAAGCTGGATTTTCAATGCAGAACTTTGCCGTAGACAGGGGGCACTGAGTTAATATCCTTGAAGCTCTGCAACCGGATCTCCACATGTCTTAAGGAAGATTGCGATATAACAGCGTGAAAACTCCGAAACAGCTTGAACATTTCAGAACTCATCAAATCGTGCTGCTCTCTTACTGTGTGTGTGATCATAATATATACGTATAAAATGCTGTTCCACCTACTATACAGTATATTCAGCATATAAGTAAGCATGCTTACTTATACTGTATATAGACCTATATTGTATACCACGGCCTATAGGCCTACAATGAAACTTGAGCAGGTGATGGTGCTATCCATATATGAAAACAGCCTTTCATAATTTTGTGAAATGTAAGACATGCACAAGTCAACTCCTGTTTATTTTGACTGAAATGGAACGCCTTCAACTTTCAGGTCCGGTGAGTGAAGGCGACAGGCACACTGTGACTGAAATGACTGCATACGGCTACCAATAAAACGGCATCGGACGGCTACACCATGTGGGCTATAGGGTTGTGTGTGAAAAGCAGTTGGCGTGACAAGATGGCTTCTGCTGGAGACAGTGTTAGGCTCTACCTTAGGGTACTATCCAGGGAAAAGGCTTTGTGCGCAAACAACTCGCAAGAAATCCCTACAAAAATGCAATGAGCATATACTTAGAGCAAACACAGACCTGCAATCGAGCGGCCCTCAACCCCATAAATATAATATATATATCTCTGAGGCCAGTTCTTGGAAGTCCACGTCACACAGCAGTAGGCCTACTAGGCATATGCAGTACTAAGCAAATTATAATTGCGCTGACAGCAGGCCCGTAACCGTGGCGGAAGGCATAGGCAAATATAATTAAAAGGAATGTCAGTTATGAGCAAAAGGCAGAGGTGGCTGCGAAAAAGCCCGGGTTACTGCTATACTGCTTTTGAACATGGCTTAACTGCCTGCAGCACTCGGGTCTTCCACTTCCTTTCGGATCAACACTTCCAAACCATGCGTGTGCCTTCCAGAAACGCACTCCCAATGTGCGCCTGCACTTTATTTTTCTGCCTCATGAAAAACAAAACTTATAAACCGACTCGCTTTTTTTTCCTGCTCAGCAACAACACCTCGGGCTAAATTATTGAACCGTCCACCAGAATTAGGCTATTGTTAAAGATTTTTTTATTTTTTATTTTTTGAAAAAAAAAAAAAAAACCATTCCATTTTTGGAAGCGGGGACGTATAATCGCGGTTTTCTTCTCTTGGCTTGGAGAGAGAGATGAATAAGTCCGTAGCAAGTCTGAAGCAGGAATGAGGACGCTTGTTTTCATGAAGTCTGCATCTGTCACTGTTTGGAACAAACCCCGCCAGAAAAATCTGACGGGGTTGTTAATTAGACTCGGGCGGCGTTTTCTCAGGGTTAGAAGGAAGAGAAAAAAAAAATTCCATCAAAATGTTGGGAACTCCTTCTTTTCTTGGGGATAAAACTTGCTCCCGGATAAATGAATTCAGCGCCGCGGGGATTATTATGAATGATGCTCGATATTCAGCTGCTGATTGCTTGAGGCCAAAGGAAAACTGCACGCCTCTTTTCCTAGCAAAAACACTCCAACTCATATTGCCTGCTCTATATCTGACCCCATTTTCTAAAATGGTAACCCAATCATGACTATCGGGCCAGGTCATATGTAATAACTTGGAATTAACATCCAATAGTATAGCCAGGACCTGAATCTCAAAACATGTTGAATTTTCATATACCATATCTCCAAACCAGCCTCACAAAGTTTGGCACTGCATGTATAATGAATTGATTTCAAACTGCACGAATCAAGTTGGGCAAAATCAAAAGAAAAAGAGCTGAGGCCATCCAGGCAGTCTTGCAGGCCCTTGGGTCAAATGAGGTCAATCTTAATTTCCCGGAGGCCTGGAGCAGCAGAGCTCGCCGACTTGGATGGGATGAGAATACATTATCCGTGGGGCAGAGCAGAGGATCGAAGTTGGCAAGTACAGTATAGAGTCAGTGGGTTGGGCTACTGAGGGTGGGGGGGAAAGGGGGAAGGAAAGGAATAAGGAAGGGAAAAGATGGAGCCCCTGAAGGAAAAAGAAGAAGCAAGATTGTGGAGCGAGAATGGTGCCCAGATGGGATTTTTATCGACTCGTGTGCTGGAAACATCATAAAAAAAAGAAGAAAAAGAGAGTCCGGGCTTTTCTACCCACATGCAATTCCAAAGTCATAAACATGCTGCAGCCATCCAATATATGCATTGCATACGACCAAGATCTTTTCAACATTTGAAGATGGAATAAAAATAATGTAGCGCGGAGACTGCGATGTATGTAGGGGAAACATGGCGCGTACTTAGTTCTGTTCGTAAATCCTGGCAGTGCGATCCATGGTTGATATAATGGTAAAATCGCCAGAAGAAAATTTCAAAAGGGACTCCCCTTCCTCTCCAAACCTATTTGGGCTCAACCACCGTAAAAGCGGGTGACACACAATGGTATGGGATGGAGGGAGGTGAGAAAGAAATGTATGCAGTGATGCCACGGAGAGAGTGCAGGGTTTATTCAAGTGGGCGTACCAAGAATGAGACACCTGTACCACAGATGGATTGGGGTATTGTACTATACATACATTCTGGCTCTCCTGACACTTTGATGGCAACTTTTGTTTCATGGGTAATATGAGACGTCGAATTTTTTTAGCATGAGAGTATTAGCCTAAGTCAGGGGGTTCTTAACCTTTTTGGGCCTCCGCAACCCTTCGTAGACAGTTGGTCCTTGTCGCACCCCCTACACCAGGGGTGATTGATTGATTAAGTTCATTAGACTAAGTCCAGAGGTGCACCTTGCTCGCACCCCAGGTTAAGAACAGCGCTGGCCTAAGTGTTAAAAAGGTATAAAGAACAAACGAATGTCACATTTTCCAGTTAATAATAATTCCTAATAATAATCGGTTATAAGTTATAATGTTAATTAATTACTAACTAATAACTATTAATTAAAAGGTGATGAAGCAGAAAACTTCATTTAATTCCTGGATTACTTTTGTCCCCATTCACATGCTAACATTATCACATCATCCGCCTTGCGGTGTACACTGCATGTAATACATTTTTTGGGGGGTCGTCTATGACGGCCTGCTCAGGTGATCCACAACTATCTATCTATCTATGTACTGGACTTTACGTACTGAATATTTTAAAAAGTTATAGAACGGTTCTATTGTAGCTTACGGTACCATCCGTTTTTTTTGTCGATGTCAAAAGCAAAGGTATATTTTTTTAGATACGAAATTTTGCGCCCCTCAGAATTTTCGACGATTTTCATTATACGATATACCGTATTATATCGTAATGAAAATCGAGCTCCCTCCCACTCAGACAGTTCTTACTCCAGTAAATGCAAATGGGTTATCCTATTAACTCTGCACTTCCAGGGGGCTTCACTAAGTAGAAAAGTTGCAAGTGGGAATGTGCATGAAAATATGATGTTCACATATTGGCCAACTGGGGGGGGGGGNGGCGCCCTGTCCCCCACCCCTTGGATTGACGAAGTGATAATAATGATAATGATAATAATAATAATAATAATAATAATAATAATAATAATAATAATAATAATAATAAAGTATGAGGCAAAAAATAAGTAAAAATGAGGAAATATACAACTGTAAACTATGTAGTCAGAGGCCAAAAAAGTGATGCATTCTTGTGTTTCCATGAGAGTGTGCGTGTACAGACGTGATTGAGCAGTGATATTTTTTTTTTTTTGCATTACCCCATATCTATTGCGCATATATGGGGGGTGGATTACCACCATCGGAATTATTTTTTGGAGCGTGTTAAGAAGGATCTTATTATTATGCTCCAAGGTTGTTAGGAGGGGATGTGCAAAGTGCGTGTGCGCTGTCGAGTAGTGGTCATTTTGTGAACTCCCCCGGGTGGCTTAGTCTATCGGAAATTGCCACCCGAAACGAAGCCAGAGAGAGCAGTGATAATAATATTAATCATAAAGCAAAATTGGTCCTCTTGCCTTTGAGTCAAGGAAAGAGGCACCCCACAGTGCCAGATTTACAATGGACCATGGTGCAAATGTTGCAGATGAAACAGGGGCTGTTAGCCTTCGTCTATAGGTTTCATGAGTGACAGGACGGTTGTAAAACAGGAGAGGTTCTCTTCTTGGAATAAACTGGGACACTGCTGGGGGATCTCGTCCATGCACCAATTTGATTTTGAGGAAGTGGTCCTACTTCTTTGTACGCAATACTCGAATTGTTTATTTTTAAAGGAAAAGCGAGCTGTCTTACCTTTATTGAGGGTGACCCATTCCTACTGTACCATTTTAGGTGAAATGTGAAACCAGACAGTTTAAATATTTAAAATACAGGGTGTTTCACTAGGTAGTCCCCCCAAAGAATCGGCTATATTTTTCTTGCCACTCTACTTGAAATGTGATGTTTGGTTTAAAAGTTACCTTAGTTCATGGGAATATAGAAGTATTCGCAATAACGGCTGTACCTGACCATCAACGACCTCCATACACATACTCACTCGAACACGACTCGACCCGACTCTCCTTATCATCGAAGATCCTCCGCAGCATATCCTCATAAATGGTACAGATTGCTGGACTTTTGTTGGTTTCCAAGTTTTCTAACCTCAAGGCTCACTGTTGCAAGAACAATTCTTCAAATATCCCCATTCGCGGCTCTTTTGACAGGTGGAAACAGGATACACGGTTTCTTGTGACCAAATCATGGTGACTTTTCCGGTCATTCCAGCATCCTGTGCTTCACGTTTTCCAGTTTTTTCTTTATCTAAAGTCATCTACCACTGTATTGGTCCAAAACACTTGGTGCAGAAATCCTGACTATTAATGTCGATGTGCTGCGGAGGGCCTTCGATAATACGGACCGTCGCGTCGCGTTCGAGTGCGTGTGGAGGTCGTTAAAAGTCACGTACAGCATTTATTGCGAATAGTTCTACATTTCCATGAACTAAGGTATAGGTTTTAAATCAAACATCATGTATCTAGGTAGAGTAGGAAGAAAAATACAGTCGATTCTTTGGCCGGACTACCTAGTGACACAGAATATGAATGAACAGAAATGAACATATCGTTGTTAATTCAGCAAACTCATTCAATATATTGGATTTACAACCGAAGCAGTTTGGTGGAGTGGTTAAGGAGCCCGACTGCTAATCGGGAGGTCCTGGGTTCGAGTCCCGTGGCCGGCAATCCTAACCGTGGTTTTCTGTGGTTTCCCACGGTCCACCCATGAGAATTCCGGGGTTGCTTCCTAAATAATAGGCCACAGACGATTCCTTCCTTTCCTATCCTTGTCCCATCCATGAAGAGGTGCGGTGTCGGTGGGGAATTTCTGACCCGCACCTAGGGAGGTGTCGTATAGCTTGGCCCCCTGGGGGACTGCACACGACCCCCAACTTGAGACATTGCACCTGCACCAGTGCCCCCCTCCCCCCCCCCCTCAAAATTGTCAAAATTGGACTTACTTGTTAGTGGATTTCACTTTATGCCCACGATATCCTCCACGTCATATTTTAACCTTCTAATATCATATATAGCAAAAAACAGTGTCAGGACTGCGGTATAAGAATAATCCATTGCCTGTTACTTTGACGTGGTGCCAGTTGCGGCTTGTGCCGTGATTAGCTTCTTTCACAACTTGTAACTGTCAACTGAAGTATCAGTGCTGATTTCTTAATTTGTAGACCCTATTGATACAACCGACCCTGTTATCTGCAAAATAAATATTCTTTAAATGAAAAGTGTCAAGTCAATCTTCCTCTCACTTACCTTACGTGGCGGGTGGGGTGTAACAGAATTAAGTTTTTATTACTTTCATATGAAATTTGGCGGATTCTCATGCGTATACTGCTGGTATAGTCCTACTCCAGAGCTGAATTACAGTAAAGCTTCTATAAGTGGAATCTCCATGGGACAGGAAAAACAACTTCAAGTTATAGAAGATTCGAGTTAGAGAAGTTCGGAATCTTTTAAGCACATAACTCCATAAGGAAGCCTACCTTTATATCCAGCGACGAAAGGTGTTCAAAACTTTAAAATAATAATACTGTCACTATCACACTACAATGTTCCTCATTGTTTTGTTTAGAACGGCTCTCACTCTTAATAAAGGATTCAATTGTCACAATCAGGAGATAAGGAAAAAGCCTTTCTGTACATGTGGCCTTCGACCCTTCGGCTGGGAAATGAGAAAATTTTCCGTACTCGCCAACATGTAGGCCTACTTCGACTTAAGGAGGCTGAAAATGCATCAATATCCCATCGAAAGAAAGACGTCAGCATCTACCGTATTCGTTCCGTACATACTGCATAGTCAGACATGAAGGGATGAATACGATCAGCAGTTAGTTTAAATGTCTGAATTTCATGTTCTGTCGTTAATATATTATAGGGTATAATATTTTTATTTATGATTTTGTGCGTGAGCCTTAACAATACTGTGAATATACAGTAGCCTACATATATATAAAATGCTCTCTTATTTCGCAGAAAGAATTACTGAAATTACTGAAATAGACTTAGCTACTATCATGCTTCTCGAATAATGTGAGGTTATAATATCAAGAAAGGCAAAAGACAGAAAAGAACGAACGAGCGGGTGAACGAAGATACTACACTGAGTTTTTAAAAAAATACTTCTGACTGTGAGGTTTACTCTTGCTATTGTGGCACAACGAATCTGAATACCTATAATAATATCGAATTCTGGTCCAGAAGATAATAATCGGTCATGCGGGAGAAAAGGCACGCATTGAATGCACCCATATCCGATCTCGGTTCTCCGGGAGGATCGTATCGAATGCGCAGATTTGTGGTGCTAGCAGTATACAGCGTTTCATTAAAATGTCCCCACACGTTGGCAATTTTTGCACTAACTGTAAGCTGCTTAGTTTAAGCAGATACATTAAAACAGTGACGAGAGCCTGCTGGCCCAATAACCAACGTTGCAGGCACCACTCTCCAGCACAACAATAGTAGCATGCTGCTCTTGGTTTAATCTTAAAATAATCTTAAAAGGCAGCTGCGCTGATCAACCATATTTTCCTAATCACTTCACATAATACTCCTACACAAACGCGATAACTTATCATAAATGGCTAAAAGGCGCTCACGAAGACTTGTCATGTAATGTATGCAATAATTTCCGCGGTACTGTATCTTGTCTCAAATGTATGAATGACTGAATGAACGAGCTCCCGCGAATTTCTTATCTCCCTACGTTGTCTATTTTGGGTCGGAGTATGGGAATGGATTGTTTCAGATAAGGCGGTGTGTCAACTCATGGAACCTTGCAGTGTATAGCCTAGATCTCGAGGCTCCGTTTGTCAACTCCGACTTTTACGACTGAATGCAATATAATCACTTCTTTTCCCAGATGAATGGGCTTAATTTTCAAATGCAATACCTTTATCTGAATCTTATTCAGCATAGGATTCTCTTACCTCGATGAGTCCCTTTTCCATATTTGCTAAGGGAGTATTACTGCCCATGATGATGCAAGTGATATGATCAAATAATTCTTATATGACCTACCATGAAATCTTGTCTATACATATATACGTAGTAGTACCGGTATGTCGTAAAAAACCGACAATGATTGCTGCACATTTGGATGTACTGTACACGCAAGTTAGGCCTTATCGTATTGCGTGCCACAGACATGGCTTAATCACACTATAACGCTTACGGTATACTTAAAGTCAGTGCCAGCAAGGACAGTGCATCAAAATAAGCATATACGAGTCTGCAACAACCTGCAGTGACAAGAATCGGAATCATAATGGTAGACTATATAATATAATTACGTCGCTGTTTCCCTCTGAGAGTTCCTATTTTCACAAACTCGACCAAATATTCCAAGAGATATGCATGCTTACTGTAACCTGGTCTCTGCAAAATTCACGAAATTTCAGTTCCTGCGGTATTACAAAAAATCGCAGGACAACAGATGCGATACTGTATTCCCCGAGAACCCTATAGTATCTACTATTACAACAGCAGAAAGCAGTAAGGTTGTCCAAAGGCATTATGTCGTTCTACCACACTAAACTACCACAAAACATTACAGTGTGATGCAAAAGTTCCGCGCTTTTCGTTACCCCTGTCATGCTCAGTTACTCAATTAATTACCAATCAATTCATCACTGTAACTTATTAGAAAACACGACTCGAGCTCATCCCTTATCGAAAAGTCTTTGTCTTTCGTCTAAAAGCCATCATCAAACATTTAATCCATACGAATGCATATGTAATGCAACATGTCACACACGTGGACATGAATTCAAAATACTTTCTGCAACATTCAGATGCACAACCACAAGTTTTCAACCCCACAATTTCTCAAGAAAGTTCGGTACATCCTGAAAGAATCCATATGACATCTCAAGTTGGAGTGTGTCTCACACCTTCCTGCAGGATCAGTTAAAAAAAGGGGGGGGTGGGGGGGTGGGGGG
>KZ539116.1:42288-63932 GCA_000934665.2 Catajapyx aquilonaris
GAGAGAGAGAGAGAGAGAGAGAGAGAGAGAGAGAGAGGCTTGGCGAGGCGCGGAATGAGGCAGAGGAGGGCGAGGCCTCCCTCCGAGGCCTGTCAACTGCAGGCGCTCCACCAGCGCCATATCCCCCCCATTCCACCCCCCTAAAACCCGCTCCCAAAAACTGCAAGGGGAAAGGCGGTAGAGGGAAGGGAAAAGAGGGTGGGGAGGACACAGGCCCACCAACAGGGTTGTGCCGGGGATGTTGGTCGCCGTGGTCCACATACGATTCTGGGAGACTTGAACGCACGGGGGTGACACGCTGGCAAGAGCAAGGTTTTCAGAAAAAAAAGTAATATTTTTTATTTATTACATGTACTGCTACATGTCATGTACCCTGTAACACTTTTTGGAGCAATGATTGCACAATTTTAGGATGGACGATTTAGTCAACCCATTTGAATTTTGAGGCTCCTACAAAGTGGAGGAAATGATTGGGACTACATTTGAAAATTCTTACATATTGGACACGGCTCTGTCCAGTTAAGACTCGGTATACAAAGTTTTTTTTTCCTACTTGCTAAATGCACAACTGTGGCAACCGTGGCAGAAAAATCTAAGGCTGAAATTTGATAATTATGACAATGAAGTTCGTACCGCACGAAAATGAATGCAACTTTACAAGGCCTTATTTCTTCTCGTGGCCTTTTATAACTTATATGGCTGAGAGCAGCGTAATCAAGGGTGAAATGGTGCTGTAGGAGCTAACGTCATGGCCTTCCAGCTCTGAAATCCCACGTTCGAACATCGGGTCGGGCAAAGGATTTCCGCAAGAGTTTCCACGGCTATCTCCACGGGTTTACCCCGGATTTTCTAGTTTTCCTCCACTGTCTAGAACTCTCTTCCCTTTATGATCCGTCTTTGCTTGGCCATGATTTAAATGGTCCAATGACGATAAGGCCCCTTCGGGCCAGTACACTTCACCCCTACGAACCAATATCAGACAAAATCTGTGAGGACATTATGCCTGAATACCACACTGAAGAACAAGGCCATTATAAACTCCGTGCACTATTAACTTCACAGCCAGCTTTCAAATATTTTTTGACTTTGACATTTTTGTCATGGTCGCCGTTGTTCTCAGCAAGCACTGACAATAGTTAATACACTGAAAAACAAAATTACTGGATTTATTTGGCGCTCTTCTGGAAGGAAACACCAAAAAATGTTCTCAGGAAGGGTAGGAATACCTCGGTACCATGCTTAATCCATTTTGACCTAGTGTTTCCTTCTCAGCATATCACCAAAAAAATCATTTAATATTTATGTTCTTCAGTGCATAGTTGACACAGGTGCCATATGCAAGGATGGCCCTGTGACCGTGTACTCGTCCTCTTCAAAATACAGAAGAGCCATCCGAAAAGAATAGGTCGACTACGGGCCACATCAGACTAGTTGCTCAAAACACACAAACGACAAACTCCTGCTCGTAAGAAACTATATTGATGTATATTTTGCATCCTCCAACAATATATTAGACAATCTTTTTGATCTGCATAGGCTGCATATAAGTTAAGTATATTTTTTTTGTGCTTTCTACATCGTCGCCATATACGCGACTCAAAGTCGAGCTGAGTGAATACTGCACTTTCTGCTACTGCTGCCCACAAGAGAAAATCTCAGGTCATGGAAGCGCCCTGAATTCTTGTCTGTGGTTCTGATGCGGGTGACAGTGGATGAAATGGAATGCAATTTTAATCTCTCCTAATCTATTGCCATTCTCAAAGGTGAGTCGTGTCCTCCTTCAAATTAGCCGCGTCTCTGTCAAGAAGACAAACGTTATGAGTTGGTAAACTTGTGGAGTACCCAAAAGGAAAATGGAGCCTGTAGAAAAATATTTGACCAGTGGTTTCATATAACATGCCATTAAAAGAGATGTGTATCCAGTGGGTTATTACACTCATCCTGTTCGCTAGGAAACTTTTGGTCTCGTTCTCATGGATGTCACTCTCCCCCTCTGTCCTTTATCGAGACTGGGTCAAAGTGTGCTTACCGGGCTTCCCGCCACTTCTCAACGTCTGCTACGGTTTCATGAAGTCTCTCGTTCTTTGTCTCCGGCAGAAGGAGTGACACCACCCCCGCTGCCCCCGATATGACGGCAAAAAACACTCCAGGTAGTAACTGATACTGCTCTCCCTATAAAGACACAAAAATCAATCATCACTTGGGAAGAGGTTTGCTTAGTGAACTGATGCGCCTATATTTTTAGCAATTCTGGAATTTTCAAGTTTTCCTTACCCCTTACTCCCGCGACATATTGCCTGGGACTGGGAAAATCGCCTATTTCGTGCTCGCGACTGCACGTGTGACGTCACAGCACTGATATTCGAAATAGAGCTTGCCAAAAGAATTGACTTGCAATCGGAAATTCATTGCATTTGAGAGCTTGAATAGATATTCAATTCCGCCAAATGTTAGCAGCTCATACCTAACTACTAAAATTATACGCCAAAGTAACTGCTTAAAAATAGGCAACGTAGAGCCACAAATATCGATAACTACAAGTAAAACAGACAATATATTCAATTTCGAATATCCTGCCTTGCTTCGCCGCTGGGTGTCAACAACAAAGCAATTTGCAGCGTTACATTTAAAATTTCACAGAAATGCTGCCTTCAAACCATTGACCGCAGTCAAAAAAATTAAATGTAAATATTGATGTGGTCGTCAAATTCGCGGTAGGCCTACCATTTAAAAACGTTCCATCAGACGCAATTTCTCCCTTGGAAAGTTTGATGCATCATGATGCATCACAATTTGCTTCCTTTCAAAAAATCCCACTAGCAGTACCTTTTCCCGCACAAGATTACCATTCGGGGGGGGGGGGGGGGGAGCAAACGAAAANGGGAGCATACGAAAAAGTGTGGGAATGAGTTCGAAGTCGCAGCAGAAATGTTGTGTATGGAGTACAGGCCAAAGCAATCTGGCCAGCCCCAGGGAGCTTCAATGAAAGAGCAAGAAGTGTGGTGGGGGAAGGAGAGGTAGGAAAAAGTCACTTCTACGAACCAAATAGTCGACGACGACAGGAGCCATCATGCCGCCGATGCGACTGTGAAGAGAACCCACGTTGACTGCCCCACTGCGAACTTCGGTTGGGTACAGCTCCGAAGTGTACAGGTACACTAAGGCAAAGTTGACGGCCACGAACACGTTGCATACAATCAGAATGGACGCTCCTAGCCATGGAATATCTGCAAGACAATGGCGTTCAACAAACAATACAATCAAGAACAAAAAAGTTAGGTCCGGAGCTGCAAACAGTTGTCTCAAACGCTATATTATAGAGTAGACTAGAAGTCACTAGCTTCACAGTGAACTGGTTGGAGCACCTGACCCTGGTCCACTCCACACCAGTGCACTGATGAACTCACCTCCAGGAACGAAGATAAATGCAGTAAACGAAGCAGACAGAAGAAGAAAGCAGGATGAATATATCCACCTCCGGCCAAAGCGAGCCAGAGGCATGATAATTGCCAATCGAACCAGGAAGGTCTGTAAGCCGGCCAAGAACTTGAAGAGGTAGATGTTGATGGGCAGTCTGGTGGCAATGAAGGGGATGCCATAGCTGGCACTGGCAATGCACAGCCATGTAAAAAACATCTTGAAGCTGCGGGATCTCATTTCTGGAGTCCGCCAGAGGACCAGAACTCGCCGCCATCCTCCATTATTCTTCTGAGGCGGCTCCAGCTGCTCCTCGTCTTCCGGTTCGTCACCACCGCCTCTTCTTTCAGGCTCCTCCTATATTATAGGAATGATTATAGAGACTGAATGTTATCCAAAGAGTAGATAGATCGGGGATGAACTTTTTCGGATGATTATAATGCATGACGAAAGCAGACGATCAAGATGCCTATCATTCGGCACAAGAAAATTGCGCAATTAAGGTTCTTGGACACTCACATTTTCTTTCATAGCTTGAATCATGGCAGCTAGTTGTTGAGAGTCGATGGAATGTTTCTTGCCGTTTCTTCTGGCAGCAGCGGTCAACACCTCAGTAGCTTCATCTATTCTGCCTTTTACCAGGAGCCAACGTGGCGATTCCGGTAAAATCCTGTGTAGGAGCGCAATAGTGCATCAAAAACTCTGTCGCATAATGGTACAACAGAAAAACTGGCTCTGTCATGACCAAAGGGTGTGACATCACAGGGAAGTGACTTTTTATCATGATTACTTCCTCCTACATAACCCACTGTTGACAGAAGGGTTGTATACGGTTGTATAAGTACTGCAGTCAACATTTCGTAGCTGTAGGCAATGACATTGGCTGACTATATGCTCATATGCCCAAAGGGATATTGAGTCATCGACTACAGCGTAACTGCAAATATGCCCCAAAGCAATTCCTGACGAAAGCACAGCACAGAATCAGTGAGAACAACGGTTCTCTTCACTTAGTGATCTTTATTATTTTCCATCCGCCAAGTAAATTTTCTTTTGAGCAATGCTTTCAACATCTAGGCTCTGAAAAGGAAAGCACAAACCGTAATCTCAACGATAATTCGCCTATTTCCGGGACGTTTCCATCTGACCCAAACTTCCTATACTCCATACCTATCGCTCGCGTCCCCATACCCGATTTGACCTGAATCCCTCCCGAACCCAAACAGATCAGTATGTGAATCAGAGAGGTTTAGGAAAGGTACAGAGTGAGAAGTAGTCGGGCATGGTGTCCTCTGGAGCTCACTTATCTGGCAGTCGGATTTCAGGAACAGAAGGCAGGAGCGTGAGAGGAGCAGGCTCGACACCGTGTAAAAAGTATATTAGCGTCGCTAATATCGTATGAAAGCTCCCTGTGTGATGTCATACCTCTACTGACATCCAGTCTCCCTGCAGTTATAATTCACTAGGTATATGAGACCAACTGACCAGTAATACAGAAGCATGACGCACGCAACGGCCAGCCCAGGATAATACAATGTTCTCCAGTCCCTGATATAATGGCCCACCACAGCCCAAATCATTCCACCTGTCGGTGGTCCCAGGTCAAACAGCATGGACGTCAATCCCCTCCATTGCACACCAGCCAATTCTACGACTATGGACAAGGAGTTAAGGTTAATCAGCGACACTATTTTAAAAAGAGGTCAAAATCTTACTGAAGACATGGCAGGCAGCAAACACTCCCATGGTTCCCATGCCGGTGATTAGGACAGCCAGTAGAAATGTTTCGTAGACAGGAGAGAATGTCGCACATACGCTGCCCAACATGACCAATATGACACTGGGCATGATGGCCTTTCGACGCCCAAACCTGTTTCAGTCAAAAACAATCTCGTAACTATAACTGCACGTTAATCTCCGTATCAATTAACGGTATTTACCTGTCAGCTATTGGACCGAACACTAACGAGCCTATGAAGACCCCTGCCATGTAAGTGACTTGGATGGCGGGGCGGAGAGCTGTTCGGTCACACACCAGATCCCACTAAAACAAAATTGGGATAATTGTTGTTTTCTCCAGCTTTTGTGAAATAATACTAATAAGTTTACACCTGATGACTGGGGCTTCTATGTATAGATCCTCTTTCTTCTGCTAATTTCAGCTCATACTTGAGGAAAATCAAGTTGCATACCCAATGCTGCTGAACACAAGGCTATTCACTATACGTACTGGCTGGATCCCCTCTCCTTTCCCCCCTAGAATATGCATATTAAATGCGACATTAAAATAATTTTTGAAGAGGCCTGAGGGGTAGGGAACTCGGATAATCTATTCAGCACGCGAAGTTAAAATTCAGAAAATGAGGTTAAAGGGGGAAGAAATTTAAACATACGCCACCAATATGTGGACTCGTCTTCAGAAACCCTTGGCTTTCCCCACATATCATTATGCTATTAGTAACATGCACATCCTGTACGCGCTCGGGGAAAAAGCTGGGTTCCTATAAATATTCCACATTAATTGGTCTCCGCAGGTTGTGTCCTTATAACTCACCTCCATGACCGTGGTGGACGAGAATACGGAGGTGTCATATTCCCACGTACTGCATGGCACCTGGCGGTCCCTCTTGGCTAATAATATGGCTTCTTCATAGGAATGATGAGCGAGCTCCGCATAGTCCAGGTAATACATGTAGCAACGACTGTGAAGTATTTTTCCATTGCGATCTTCCCTGAATCGAGACAAGCATAATTCTTAAAATGCAGCATATGACGAACATTATTATTTTCAAAGTCTTACTATAATTATGATCAAGTATATGATAGTAATCTACCACTTCTCTCCCTCTCTCCACTTATACATAATGTATTTGATAAATCGTGCTATTAACTACAGTACTTCCATATCCCAAAGTATGGCTGAAAAATATTCAAGATGACGCAACATATTACACCTGATCTATTGTGTATGTGTCTTACCCACACTCACCCATCTCTATGAGAAGTAACATTTTTTTCAATAATTTTATTTCTATCAAAACCCGCCAGTGTGACGTAAATAATTAATTTTTTTTGGAAAGCTTACTTGGGTATTTAAGTCACAAAAGGACGGAAAGGCAAAGCAGTGCATCGGACCCAAAATACATTTTGTGGCCGTATTCCCGATGGCGAAATGCGTTAAAGCTTGTTTGAGTTGCTCCAAAATGTAGCGGCAATTCTGTATTACTGCCTGTTTCATGGCTACTAGATTCCATTCTTCCATGACATCAACGTTCGTGTAAGCTCATGCAAGAATACGGCATGTTCTTGTAAGTGAGTCCCTGAGATATAACACACCGAAAAATTATGCAATTTAACATTTCATATCTATGCCTGTTTCAATATCACGTACAATAGTGCAGCTTCATGGGCATTGACGTCATGGAAGAATGGAATCTATAGTAGCCATGAAATAGGCAGTAATTACCCCCAACATTTTGGAGCAACTCTGACACGCAATAACCCGTTAGGTCGAAGATTGTGATTATTTACATCACACTGAAGCATTTTGATTGAAGTAAAATTATTGAACAAAAAAAGTTACTTCTCACACAGGTAGCCGGATGAGAGTGTAGTTGATTGTTATCGACAGCCTATCATTTCCCGGTAGTGGTTGCGCAACTTGCCATTCTCCTTGACTTCCTTACCCAACGTGTCTAAACGAGCATGCTTCAAGTGCATCTCGAATTGCACCAGGCAATCAAACCCTTCCGTAAGATGTTTATTGTGAAAGGTTACGCAAATTATACTAAGAAGATTATGCCCCAAACCAGGCAACCCCTCGTATCGATTGGGACACTATAAGCAATCAGCACATCACTAACCCCAAAATCAGTAATAAAAGTCAGCAGTAAAAAATTAACAAGACAAGCAAGATTGTACTGAATTGCTTTTTCGCCCTCTCTTAACACTAAGTAGGCTATTAATTGACGACTCAGGTAACCGCGAAAAAATTGTGTGTCATCAATTCCCCAATCCTAATAGCAACAATTCATTTTGGGGGCCGTATGTTAAGACCTTAACGTATACTGTTATTGAGCAAACCTCCACACGTCAGCATTACGTTCGTCAATATTGCGATTATAATGACACGAGGGAGGGCGGAGGGAGAGGGAAGGGCACACACTACAGATCATTATGAAACTAACTACACCCTTGATAACATGAGTGCTTGTTGCTCAGTAACATAGCCTATCAATATTAATACTCTTTATATACCGTCTTGACGATATATTGCAACCATGACGAATTGCGACATTTTGTAGTATCAGTTGTTCAGTCTTTTAAGTATACATAGGCCTATACGTAAAAGACTGAACAACTGATACTACAAAATGTCGCAATTCGTCATTGTCGCACTGCTGGTCATATATGGTACTGATTATTGATGGTGCAATTTCTACACAACAACTTTACAAGATGGGAAGATACACTGTACACTCCGGGCCTGTTGCACGTTTATTCTGCCTATATAATTTCTTTTTGGGCTCATAAAGAGGGTACATGCACTATATCCTTGCCCTGAAAACGCCACAGAGTGAGTGACAAGCCCATGAAAACGCGATTTGTTCCCTGCCTATGATGGCAAAAGCCGAGTGAAACCAGTTCGGCTCACCACGTCGGTATCGCGGAACTAACGAGCATTTGAAGGACTGCTACCAGACGGCCACATGAAAACTGTCATGTGGATCACAAGGTTAGAACAAAAAAGTAATCTCAGGAGCGATCGACAGCCAACACATCAGGAACAGTTCACCCAAAAAGCCACGTAATATTCGCGTCAGCGGAGGCAGCCACAACAAAATAATGAAATCGAGCCAAAGTGCCAATCAGGAAGCACAAATGAAGGGTATGCCCTAAACGAGCCCTCTATGTGAATGACCACATCACAGCAGTTGGCCCACAATTTCATCTTTGCATGCAATCATGACCTTCCACAGGTGTACCCCTATGTATCGCATGTTATTTCGACACTCCCCAATTTGAATCCGTGCACTGTACCATTTTAAAATTACAAACTACACACACGAGTTTGTACAAGCGACTATTTGTCAGATTCAAGTGTCACAAATTTAAAATTCATTATTTTTTTATATTTGCTGCCCTGGGTATATTTCCCGTCACGCGATACATCGCTTGTATTCATTCGTTTTGGCTGCATGTTGTGTAAGGGCCAAGGGAAGAGGTGCGCGTGTATCATCACGCCTAGTAATTGGCAGCAGCTTGTTTTTGTGCTTGTACACGTGCGTAATGACATGCATGCAGTCAGTATTGAAGTGGCAGCCAGCAGATTTGTTGCTGCATTGATGTCCCACCTGTTATGCGAGGCTGCTGGCTGCTGGCCATCAGCAAATACATGTAGAGGGAATACAGGCATATATACACATGCAATCAGCTCAACAAAACAGGACATGCATTTTCTATCTATTATTCAGTCCTAATATTACTATCAGATCCGGTATACCATAAATGGTGTGGTAATTTGCCGCGACTTTAACTGTTACTACCATATGGCCAGAACCGGTCTATTGCATGATCCTGCGGTACCTCGTAAATGAGCGTTGTAAAAATTCTTCTCAAAATACCACTCTATTTCTGTCAAACTTGTTGCACATTACAATAAAATATGATATACTGTATATTGGTTCCGTCGGATGTCCCAACACATTTACGTCTAATAATTGTTCTAGTAATATTTCATCACAATTAAAGCTGCAATTGATGACTAGTAATGGACACCATTTAACTCGGAATCAATTCATGCTTGGTGATTTTAAGTCAATGGAAGTGAATTGAAAACTGCTGGACACGACACGAATGAAATCAAACGGATATATCAGATAATAATCTTGTTGTACACCTTGGCGAATATCAACAACGTTCTTCCAGGGTCGTGATCTGATCAAGTCCACAATATTCAATAGGGAGGTACCGGAAAATGTAATGGACTGTTTACCCCCAGCAACCTGTTACAAGAAACAGTCGGGATCATATATTCACTTGCCCTCAACATTGTTTCATCAATTTAAACTGGTTTCTGGGGGTGAAGAATCAATAATTTTACCCACCTTCTTTTAGACTCTGATGGACTTGGGCACTGAAACCAACCATAATTCTGCAACATATGTCATATAACGTAGGCAGTCCTTTTCTTACATGTTGGCATGGAATTAAAACAAAAGAATGTGAATGGAATGAAAAGTGAACGGAATTCAGTGGAGGCTGAATCGAAGGTGAATTAAATAGGAGTGGGCTATAGTCAAGGTGTGCCGCAAAGTTCGTGTATATGCGGGGGTTTCGAGGTGACCGCGTGACCCCCAACCTGTGACAACGATGGTCGGTTAGGAAAATAAACAGGGTGATCCGTTTGGGTAGGGATAATTTAAAATATGTATCATAATCAACACATAACCCGTACCAAGTTTAAATTCTGCCAGTTTGGCGAGGTAAGTTGGGAGATTCATGCACTGCACTCACAATCGGTGCACCTGATGCGTTGACCCTGCATCGTGACCAAAGAGGATGGATGTTGCATAACCCGCTGTATACGGACCTTTTTTTCTCTGAGGACACCATACGATCAGGACCATATTTTGGCATGCTAAGATCTTCTTGGCACCATAACTGGACAACAATAGCATTTTCAGTCCAGCAAGACGGAGCCCCACCCTACTGGTCACTGGAAGTCAGGAAGTTCAATAACACTTTCAATGACAATTGGTGTGGCCGTGGCGGCATTATTCCTTGGCCTGCAAACTCCCCGGATCTCACTCCCACCTATTTATTCGTGTGGGGTTTGGAAGAATATCGTCTACGGAAAACGACCTCAAAGCCTGGATGACCTGAAGGTGAAAATTTCTGCAGCATTTGCACAAATCACTCCGGAAATGTTACCCAAAACATGTGGCAGGAATTGTGCACCCGGTATCAACTCTACCGAGTACACAAAGGGGGTCATGAGATCTACAGAGTCCTAGACAAACTCTCACTCATAAAGGTAATTTCTGCCTAATTTGGATCTATTATGTCTGTTACAACACATACCACAGCATTTAAAAATGATAACTACCCAAACGGATCACCCTGTATTTTACAGGCGCTGAAGCCGTGAGTCTTGAGAGACACTATTGCAAAGTCAAAAGGCATAATACAGCAGTGGTATTACCTATTAAAAACCTATCATGTCTCAGTTATAATCTGCTGGTGCATGGCAGCGAAATTGTCCAGGTATACAGTGTGAGACACAATAGACAGTTCATCCAGTCGCCAGTAGTAGATTATCATAAGATGTCTAAAATAAGTATAAGAAAATCAAATATCGAGAAACCAACCGGTAAAGGTGTAAACGACGAGGAACGTAACTTTTTACTCGGGCTATGCTCTGTTGCTTGCGCATGAATACGTTCTATAGGAAAAGGTGCAATGCGGGTGGCCGCGCGTGTCTAATGGGCACCCAAATCGTCACCTTCGTCTACGTCGTTAACAGTTGACGACTCGCCCATTCATTTTCGACTCATTTCGGTATTATTTTGGGTAGTATTATCTTGTAGTGAAAGAATCAAGATGTTTGTATTATATTGTGCCATTTCTATCGTTTTTATTCTTCTTCTATAGACATGAAATCATTTCTTAATGTATTTGTGTGGTATAATATGTAATTTTTCTTGTATGAGTGTATAAATGTGGAATGGAATGTGAAGGCATTGTTGGTCGGCCAAGTGGCAGTTGCTGCAGGCCGACCCTGTTAACCCTGGAACCGTGCCGTGCCTGAAAGTTACGGCAACCGTGCCGTGGGGTCTTTTCGGACCCCATCCATATTTTAATTTTTTTTAATTTTTATATAATACTTTTCAATGTATTGACTATACGAGTAGGCAATCATTCTTTGAACTATGCCTAAAATGATCGCTAATTCAAAATAAACACACACTTCCTGTTATATACTGTAAAAAAAATTGGAAAAAGTTCATTGTAATCATCATTTTAATCAATTTTAATTCCTTGGGGTCCAAAAAGACCCCACGGCACGGTTCCAGGGTTAAATAAAGCTGATGATGATTATGATGATGCGTGACAAAAGAGATCGCAATCGGGGGCAGCCTCAAGGAGTCATCGTCAGTGCATATAAATTATTAAATTTCACAACCTACCATCATTGTCATAGGTCAGAGTCATCTCGAAAATCCCCCGTAGACGCAAGCAGTGCGGCGCACCTTGTATTTGTAATTCGGAAGTCGCATAGTCAACATGACATTCGCGGCACTGCAGTCGTACTGTCGTCACAGCCTGCAGCATACCGTATTACACTCCTATACATTGCTAATTTTGTCACTGCCGGCGTTATACCGGTACATGCGTAAGGTATACACATACTGTAGCTGCATATGCATAAGCTATAGGACGGAAATAGATGGGGAGTCAAACTAGTACCGCTAACTGATGCTTAGTGACACAAGGTATGATCTTGGAATCGCTAAGTGCACCTACACCTCCCGAGTTTAGTGTGCATGTGACACTCCTTGTGACGTATAGAGAGGTTTAGAGCAAGTCATTTTCAATCTTCCGTGATGCCATGCAGATAAGTCAGCTACCAGCATCCATCGCTTTTTTTTTTTTTTTTGGTTGGAATTCCACCCCCTATACCTCAACGACCTCAACTCAATAAGCGCGATAACTTATAGCGAAAAGAGCCTCGCAAAGACGCGGAGGTGTCCTATCACGTGTACATTTCGGAGGTATTGCACGTTGCGTCAAGTGCAACTCCGCCTGTTATAACCCTAAGTTGTCGCGCTTATTGGGTTACGGTAGGATTAGGGTAGCATTAAGATAAGGCAATGGGTGACAGCTGACTTACGAGGCTGAACGAGGTAGGCCTATGTATTGTAATGATTTGGGAGGGCATACTACAAATGCTGAAAAAAATTACACACGTTTGATCCCGAGGTTTTACTTTTAATACCATTCGCATTTGAATGAAGCGCTTCTCCGTCATGCAAAACAGACATTTTATTGAACATAAAAATTATCTACTACGTGACTCGATAACAGGTAGCCTGCTAATCACTCGTGACCCATTAACAAACATACTGCAAGGATAACAGCATTGATGAGGAAGACGCACTGCTGCACATACGCACACCTGGGGTTAAACATGACCCACACATATTACTGGAATAACCTAAATAAGCTACATTATATTATTATACGAGGGCCGTACCAAAATGATTTACAATCCCCCCNCCCCCCCCCCCCCGAAAATACAGGGCATATGCTGGTCGGCAAATATAGGCACACGTATCGACAGAATCATTTTGGTACTGCCCTCGTAATTCTGTATAATATATTATACAGAATTACGACGTTATTACAAAGAATTAAAAATAATTAAAAAAGTTACATAGAAATATATTTCTATATAACTTTTGTATTATATTCAGCACCCACCACATCCTCTCCCCCAGGATGTCCACCGGATACCAACCACTGATATTTGATCCTCCACCTATAGGTAATATATACCAGCGTTTTGTGGTTTTTGTAACACCCAAGATCCGCGAGTGCAGCTGTGCTGGTTGGTAGGTCATTGTCCATTGAAACACATCACAGCAACGAACCCGTATAGCAAGCAACAAGTGGGAAGGTTGTGACAGCATACAATATGCTGCAGCTACTTACATAGGGATGCTGATATTTTTTATCTGCTTCGTGGTCCAATTGGCGTCCCTGAGCTCGGGCACAGCGCACCAGTGGTCTGGTGCAGCCGAGTGCAGCATGTATCCCATGTTGTGGAAATCAAAAGAAATGCCTGCCAGAATGGTGGCCGTCAATAAGCTCCATTGCCATGGACCAAATTCACCCACCACCGAGAGTATGTCTTCAAACTTCTTCTTCATCCTGCCCTATCTGCAACAACAAATTGAGGCTCTGTGTTAATTGCGATCGCGTGAGATACCGTGAGGAGTGTGCAAGTGAATAATTAACCTTCGCCAGTTTTCCTCCTCTATAGCTGTACGTGGAACTATGTGTTGTTGTTTTTTTAAAACATTCTTTTTTCCCGCTCACTCATCCCATTCACTTGAAGTGGCTTACAGTCATTGAGGTTATGACCAGAGGCTAATTAGTATGCACTTCAAACGAAGAAAAGCTTGGAGTCGGTTTTTTAAAAATCTAATGTTGTCTCCTCTTGGTCGCACTTCAATGCCACCCACACACCACTTGCACCCCTGAAAAGTGCATTATAATGAGCATTCTAGGGCACAATTGGCGTATGCTTGACATTCGAGAGGGACCCAAGAGGAGACGACATTTAATTTTTTTTCTGTCATAAACTTTTCTTTCCTCGGCAGAGCAAGCCTGCATTTCGGATCTGAACGAATTAATAAAATTACCGAGGAGTAATACACAGTACAATACACTGACTGATTAACGCATCCTTTTATGCAACTACCGCCACTCAAAAAACAAGTACGAACCTTCATAGCACGTGATTGCTTATATACTACTTCCATGAAACATATTCATAATCATAAATATTTCGTTGCAACCCATGTTGTTGACATATTCCATCGCATTGTCACATATAACTGATACAATACAACTATGAGTTATTCATAAACGTTTCCTTCAATATACAGCAACAACTGGAAAGAGTTTGAAGCAGCCAAATAAAACTCAAACAATTGCTTAATTAGTGCATACATCTTCGAATCGACCCTATAAACGTATTACAAACAGATATTCCAAGAGAAGACCACCTTCTCGTACATATGTTTGCAAAGTAGTCTACTCATGAACATCACGATAATACAGTATAAAAATTTATCAGACTTCCCATCCTACATAATAAGATATACAAACACGTGTTTTTACACCCTCGTCACTGTATGGGTAGAAGCAGCAACACCATAAGTCACACTTTACACAGCACAACGGAAACGCCTACCATCAATCGGTGATCTCCGTAATCCAAGACGCACACCGAAAAAGCACCTTAAGTCCAAAAGCCACAGAGAACAACAAGCGCGATCAAGGAGTCCCGTCACACATATGAGGGAAAAACCAAACGTAGAGAGTGAGGAAAAAAGGTCAGCAATTCCAGGAGCATTACGTGACCAGGCCCAGCAGCAGGTGGTACACTGTTCGAGATAGAGGCGATATGTATACATGATACAACAATGCTTCTTATTGCGCAAGTAACATCTGCATCAACACATTCATTATGCACAGTAATATTACCATTCGCCAAAATGTCCTCTTCCCGCCCATTTGCTCTTTCGCTCTACTCCTTCCTGCTGGTGGCCAATTAAGTCATCATCTCAAAAGAATATGTATAGCCTAAATTATACACAAAACCGACTGCTAATTGCTGTTATTATTTATTTCGTCCAGTTGATCCTTGATTATTTTTCATTAAAAAAAATTGTCCTTGGCATAAAAGGTCAAGTTGTAAACACCAAAACTAACCATCTCGAAATAGTGACTTTCCAAAAGCACAGAAGTAAAAAAACAAGTCTGCCATACACGCCATAAAATGTATTCACATCCAGCATGTATACAGTCGTGACAAGTGTCCCTCCCACTTCTTCACTCACACATTACGTAATTCCCCCTCCTATAAATAGAACTGGCATTAAAACCTAGATTCATCGCGCAAAAATGAATGATTGAAACTCGTTAAAAGAAGTGACTGTTCTTGACCTTTGGATCACAGCTTGATTCATCCAAAGGTCTCCACCCGCAAGCGTGGGATGGGAAACTGGAAGGTGAAGAAACAGATCACAATCTTCGTGGAAAATTTTCAGGGAAGGTCGTGGGTATAGGAACAGGAGCGTCATAATATTACATACAAAAACTGGGCACCTCTTACGTATAGTGACGTCAAAGAAGATCTTCGCCAAGGCCGCCAGCGCCAGTGTAACCACTAAAAAGTTGTTCTAACACCAAACACTTCTTTCCTGCACGCAGCATCTATTGCTTTAAGTGCTCATTCGTGACCTGCACCACACGAGGTTGATACTGTGCGTATGGCAAAATCCTGCAGTACATTAGACAATGGGAGAGTGCTGACTGCACAGAGGACACACATGAGCACAGGGCCTTGACCCTCATGTTAACATCCGTTGACAGCAGTTGCCGACATTGCTATTCGTTCATAGAACACAACTGTCTCATCAAGTCCGGCCTGACAGCATGAGATTTTTTGTATCCATATCTTATGTGGTACAGTCGCTTATGTACAACTGAAATGTAGTGGTTGGCGATTTTTGGAACTAAGCTGCTTATTTGCACGCATAGTTAAGAACAAATATTGCATGCTAATATTAGGCTGAATTGATTCACCTATCCTAGCTCTGAATTTCTGATAGGCAATGGCCCGTTCGAACTATTGGTAACTTATAGCTAATATATGGAATGTGAATAATAAAACCTAATTTCGGAGGACAGGCAGGGTGGGTCCACGTATAAGCAGCTTAGTGTCAAAATATCGATAACTACTACGGACATTTCAATTAGAATATCCTGTATATGTTTTATTTCGACCTTCCGTGCAGGCGTGGTATATAGTGTCAGAGGCTTGCGAAAACAGGTCATTAAATTGAAGTGGAAATAAAATACTACTGTAGGGGGTCCTAGCGGTCTTCGACCTTGTTGTTGTGATGGGACCCTTTTTTTCCTCTACAAAACTGCCCTCTCTAAAAAGAACTATCAGAGTACCTTTTTTTTTTTTAATGCGACTTCCGAAGTCATGTGAAATCAAACTCAGAGTCACGGTCCATCACACTGCCACATCCCCTGCTATGCCACCTGCCAGCGTGACGTACAGTTAATCCCTGTTCACACCGGCACTCACACTACGATCCCTTCTGGCCTCAGACATCCCTTGATAGTTGATGATTCCGATCGGTCCGGAAACTCACTGAACCGGACATATAATAGTCTATTATCGCATGCCGATTCCGAAAATAATGAAAACGGATGATGTTCTGTAGCCTTCAGTCAGAGAAATTTTCACTACTACTACTACTACTACTACTACTACTACTACTACTACTGATGGTGGTGGTGGTGGTGGTGGTGGTGGTGGTGGTGGTGGTGGTGGTGGTGGTGATGATACAATCGGAAAAAAATATACTCTGACATACAAGAAATAACGCAGACGGGAATGGTGACGTGTTCTTACAAGTACCAGTCTCAAATCGACCAATGCAATGCGTCAACCAACGCCCAACAGTAGTCTAAAAAAAATTAATAATAATAACAAACACAACAACATTATCATTATTAAATCATCATCAACATCATCATCATCAATAATAATAATAATAGTAGGGTAGTACTCAAGTGCGAAAAACGAAACGACGATCTGTCGGCATCGTCACACAACAATGAGTAAACAGTGTCAACATAAATAACATTGTTAGCTCCTATTGTTGCCTATTGGTACAAAATGATGACGTCAGATCGTCGTTTCCTGGTCGTTTCGTTTTCCGCACTGTAGTAAAAATTTCTCTGTGCATGTACAGAACATTTATCAATAGCAATAAAAATAAACTATACATGCCTTATAACTTATAATATTTAGTCGCCCCTTATCATGCCTCTTCCAGTCATCTGCAGGGATTGAGATTAACTATATTAATCATAATGCGTGCAGTAAGGCCGGACACCCAGACACAGTGTCAAGCTGAATGACGTCACTAATATCCACATGTCCCTGAGTATTACAACACATGGTATTTCTCAGTAACAGGGCAAATATTGAATATACAATAGTGAAGGTCACATGCATCACTTGGTGGGAGACTTTATCATGATTCCTGGATCCACTACCCAGACAAAAAAGAGGTGGGCAGCACGTCCATGATAAACAACAAAAAACTTATCTGTACTCGTACACTACACTGTAGTCCACTACACCTTTACAACATTTTTTCTTCTTCTTTTGGTACGAATTTAATACTAATCTGAAGGCAGAGGTAAAAATATGTGGAGGGAGATTTATGTCACTCCATGCACGGTGCATTATTTATTGCAAGTCTACCCAGTAAAATATGGAGATCAATTGTTCAACTACTCAAGGTTACCGAAAGAAATGTCACAAGCACATGTGTGGTAAATTTATTACTGCGACTTAATATTAGCCCCATCAATTAATCGCAAAATTTTCATTTCAAAATTAAGTGCCAATTTAGTACTGAATTGCTAATTGTGGAATAATCCATAGCATATGAAATATTCTCAGTTTCTCACTCCCAATTTTCAACAACTTACAACCCTTACAATACCATACAGCAATCTCAGTTCCCATTGTGTAATTCAGTTATGAATAGCAGGGAGCTTCACTGATAACATGGTTCCGGCAATCCTATCAAGCACTACATGATAACATGACAATGGCACTGACCTGGCTACACGTGGTCATTTACAACAATTAATGATCCACATTCTTGCTACTCACAGATATCCAGTGAATACCACACATAACGACACCTTTCCTTGGTGTGCATGCCCTTGGCTCATTGCACAACCCATACAGGAACTTAAAGCAATGCCACCCACTCCAAGTCACGACCCGTCACACCGGATAAAGCAACAATTCCCCCTAGAAAATCTTATTTATGTAATAAAATCCCGTAAGTGGCAATATTGTTGCACAACCATGCACATAATGAGCCCCTTAATTACGTACTCCGACTCACCTGGCAAATTCCTGGAGCTGCAAACGACGGTGCCCAGTGCTAGGAAAGGCAGCCAGACTTGTCAGTACCCCTGGTCCGCCCCGGGGCCAATTGCCTAGATCCCGTGCCGTACATCTGGACACTATAGAGGGGGGGAAATGTACACTTCACAGTGGCATTTAGAGGCCAACACAGGTCACTACAGGGGCAACACGTATTTTTTGGGGGAACCGATCTTGCTCAGCACATGGACGATCTGGGTCCGTGTTAGTCGATAGGAGAATGTGGGATCGATACTATCTGGTGGATGGTTGGGGTGTGGTGGAGTGGCCCAGGAGGAAGACATTTTGGAGCATTCTGTGGCGGGAATTTCAAATAGGAGGATAGGAGTTGGATTATATTTTGGGAGTTATTTCCTAGTTGGAGGCAACTTATTGATTGGTCAAGGTCAAATGTGGAGTTTTGTGGTGGGCGTTATATGCCGATATTGCATTCTTGACGTGCCGAGGAACTCATTATCTCGGGTCTGCAAAAGGAGGAGGGATGGATGGGTTTAAAGGAACCGTAAGTGGTGATAGCTGATAGGCTAGAATCAAAGATCTGATAGGTGTTGGTTTCTTGGATGTGACAACGGAATTAGTTTTGGTATATTCGAGTGGTAAATCGGGAGTCGAGGTTTTATCAGGTCTTCATTAAAAACAATGAAAATTGCTTTTAAATATCTTGTACGTCATAAACTTGGGCATATTGGCCTTCTTAAATGCCAATAATGCCACGAATCTTCTAGGTCTCTATACACGATGAAGCTATTACCATAATGTACGGAAAATGAAAAAACGATCTGACGTCATCAAGGCTTCCATGGAAATACCCTCACAGAACAATATGAGTAAACAGTAGCAAAAAAAAATAATGGAAGAAACGATGACGACAGATCGTTCTCTCGTTTTCCGTACATTATACTATTATATAGTTACAGCCTCGTTTTTATAAAACTTTTCATGCGCGTGTTCACACTCTGTGAAGCTGAAAAATAATTTTCACCTAATTCATATAAATTAGATGAAAATTATTTTTCAGCTTCACAGAGTGTAAATACTCGTATCATGATGAGTTCTACTAAATGAATCTGTAATAGAATAAACCAGCGCAGACTTTTCACTGGGTACAAGGTGATTTAATTTATCCTATTTTCCTATTCATCTATTTTTTTAAAAACTTTTAGTAGACTCAACAGGGGTAACGCATGAACTGAGTTGCTTGAAATAAGTCATCAAATTCCAAAACAGCTTCAAACCATGGAGAACTTTCATGCTTAACATCTTTATCAATCCTATATCCAAGAATTTGCCGATCTATATATGGTTGATGGTAGGGTTTTTTTTTTGTACTGAAGTCCTGTTTTATGATTTATTGGTGCATTATTTTGTTTTGAATTAGCGACAGAATGGGGAAATACCACGTTAGCAGGAATTCCATTACTTGTCGTTCAGGAGATAGGTAACATACTGTATACTGTTCATATCATTCTTAAGACTTACGTCAAACATCGTCAAGTAATCTCCAAAATTGAAGATTTTTTCATATGTATTTTTATATGGCTTATACTGGAAAAATGCCACATAATTAGTGTCGCAGGAAAGTGTGTTAATTAAGTATAATTAAGTGTAATTAAGTGTGTTAATTCCTGGTTACAGGAATAAACTCACAACGCTAAATTCCTATTTCAAATATATGGAATTTTTTCACCTCGCATCCAACACTCCAACTCCCATTGGGAAAGGTCACCTGGGCCATGAAGAGACTCACTAAAATAATCTGAAATTCCTGTATTTTGAAGTGTTCGACCGGAAGAAGATAGCCTGGTTTTGATAATATTGGTGAGATAGATATTGAATAGGCGCAGTGGTCTACCAGTAGTTGGGAGAGATGGCGGGATATAAGTTAGTTCAGGGCCTTGGATAGTTGGCAAAATAAATTTTTTTGATATCACTTTTCGCCTAAATGGTCATTGTCTCAACCATTGTATGCATTAGGCGTCCCTTTGCATAAATATTATTATTGCAATGCAAATATTAGTGGGCCTACCGTTTTGACACAAATTTTTAAAATTAGTTTTCATCATAATTCTGTGACAGCCCCTATATGGCTATCATCGCACTAACCTCGGATTCATTTTTCGAGCACCAGTTGCCAAGCACTCAAGCCATCAGTAGTCCTTCACTTCATATATCAAGGCTCTCACCTAACTGAAATTTTATAGAAGTGGCGAAACAAGTGAATGCTCCTTTGTGCAAGATCTTACATTACGTATGAATGCTGTAAGATGTCCCACATGAACTATTCGAAACTTTGAGTAATATACCCGCTTGCAAACTGCCATGTGAAGTCAGACACTGCCATACGTCCTATTCCAAAAATTCTTTGGGCATTCTCAAAGGCTCAAAACCTGTTCACCATCTACCGTACCTGAAAATAATTATAGGGAATGTCCAATCTGGTGGAAAATGTTCGTTATGGACTTTGAAAATATGGAACCACGTAAGGCTTAGAAGAGTTTGTGTCGGGCCCAGGGTCGGGCCCTGGTGTCGGGTGAGGTCGAGATATCTGCCACCATGTATGCTTGTGGAAAATACATTTTCAAAAAGTTTTAAAGACAAACACTACTTATTTTTGGAATATGGTAAATAATATGATTTCTTTTTCCCCAATCTTGTCCCCAAGACGCGACTTATTATGCCAATTTGAATATGTGCAGGTAATAAAGATTCCGCTCGTTACCGTATGTAATCTGGCAATTGTACGACATGTAAGTTCATCGACGGCTAGACGACCCTACGAATCAGATCTGGGCCGGGTATGAATCCGGCGGTTCGTATGGGTATCGCAGAAGGAGCGTGCGGGCTCGGTCGGGCCGGTCGGACGCAGGCGGGCGGGATAATAATCATGTGCGGGATGAGAGCAAAGCCGTCATCCATCCATGGATGCACCGACTGCATCGGTGCTGCGAAAATGGGAGAAAATCCGCAGGGCCCCTGTCGTGGTATTGATTGGGACTAGGGTTTTTTTCTTTGGAATGGAAAAAGCTCCGACGTTGCAGCAGCAGCCAGGCATCCAGAACTGGCGTCGGCAGCCAGCAGCAGCAGCAGCAGCAGCACTCGGTGTGGACTTCATAGCAATTCATAGGGCTGTCAGAGCCAAAGTGAACCGCCATAATAACGCGGCTTTGGCCGGGGAAATGAGCGTTGATTGATCCTCCAACGGCGGGGAAACAGCGCGCCGAGACCACATCATTCCTTTTCCCCTAATAGGAGCTGTCACTCGCACCCGACGCTCTCCAGATTCAAATTAAACGCCCCCTCCCCACCCACCCACCCCCTCTGAACCCCTCCCCTTTTCCAACAGCAGCCTGCACCCCCCACCAAGGTCCTCTCCTCCATTTCTATACCCCGCCACCCACCCCATCCACACGCCCTGCCTGACTGCCAACACCCCCCCCCCCCTAACCCT
>JYFJ02004319.1:0-33104 GCA_000934665.2 Catajapyx aquilonaris
CATATCACTTGGTGACATTTTGAACGGAATAAACTGTCTGACTTAAACGAACCCACTGTCTTTGGTTTTGTGTATGTACCTAGTCGCTCAGGTCACAATAATAATAATAATAATAATAATAATAATAATAATAATAATAATAATAATAATAACGCCAGAGCCCCTGAAGGTATTATTCCAAGATTCATCAGTAAAAGCCATTTTCCCCATGAATCCTATCCTTGCAGCTCATAGTTAGCGACGCTTTACGGCTTGAGTAGCATAAAATTAATGCATTTTAAGTGCTCCAGTGATTTACGACATTATTCGAGAAAGAAAATATGGCGGAAGCACACTTATCTGCAGCAACCAAGTTGTATTCCGCTTCGCCAAAGGGTCTATCCTTTTTATCGAACAGAGTTTAAGGTCACTACTCGCAAACTATTTAACCCCAGGCACATTTGAAACTCTGCCTGAAAGAACGGGGGAGAGAAAAAAACTGCTGTTCATATACACACTGCTTCCAAAATTGCCCAAAACTTTTTCCAAGGTGCACCAAATATATACACTTTCCCCCCCTCCCGAAAGTTCATTTGCTAGCCATAAATTGAAAAGCAACCGCAATTTGCAGACTAGAGCTCCTGAAAAGTGGAAGCTGCCTTTTCGACTACAGCTAATTCAGATAGTTGTGCGATCATCAAAGCCTCCCCCCCCCCTTCCGCTATCATCCCACCCTTCCCCCACCCCCCCCAAAAAAAACAACACAAAAAAGTAGCCCCTGCCCTGGGTCCTGGCGGGAACGTTACAAAGCGTATGCGCCAAGTTTGTATATTGTGGCGCATGAATAGCTTATACGGCATAAAGTAGGTAGGAAAGGAGGGAGAGGAGAGATATACTGCATCGCAGCTGGCTTTACCTGAAGTCGTAAAGGGAACTGGAAAGGTTCATCTGGCCAGGGCCAGAAAAGGTGCCTGGGATACGAACTTTCTCCAAACAAAACACTTCCCAAAGTCCTCTCATTTCAAAACTGGGCGAGTAACTTCATGCTCTCAGAAATGGAAGCAGGCTGACATTTCTAGGCTATCCAGAGGAAGGAAGAACGCCCAGGAATGTGAACAAGGAGCTAAATAATAGACGGAATTATGCCTTTTCCCCTCCACTCCCCCTCCCCCCCTCATCCTCTTTCCTTCTTGGGAATGCAACGTCGATTCCGCGTCGCAAGTTTTAACACGCGCAAGAAAGCAGAGAAAAGTAGCGTGAGGCCAAAACTACTTCCTTCTACTGGGGGAAGAGACAGCGGTTCTTATTGACATACCTCTGGCAGCCAAGCTAAAGGAACCAGCCAGTGAGATTAGTATTCACTTCCCCTGCAAAGTTTGCCTCCCTCATTACCGGGAAAGGGGGATACGAATTGAATACTACCAACCTCAAGTTTTAAGGCATTGATGCCACTCAATTCAGCTTCATATAAAAATATCAAATGACGTCTTGTGTTGGATTTTAATAGCTCCCAACAGCAGGCAAGGAGCACCTCACCAACATAGTTATCAAATTTATGGCAGCAGTTTCTTTAAAAGTTGGCTGCACATCTTGTTAAACTTTCTGAGCATTTCGACTGACTGATCTCGTCAGGATTAACGGAAAGGGACTGAAAATGCGTATATGCGGGGAGGTATTACACATTGTGGTAGAAAAACTTCTCGTCCTTTTTTTTCCTACCCGTATTTCTCAACTCGAGAGAGCTTTCTAGTGTCTGCTAATTCTGAGAGAAGAAAGTTGAGAATAATGATATTATGTAGAGCTAAGGCAGAGAGGAGATGAGACAGGAGATATCGGCTGTTGAGAGGCCCTGACACTTCCGCCCCTATGCAGACTGCTCGTTTAGCCGTGCACTTGACACTTATTAGGAGTTATTTCAGTCGTAGTTATAGGCCCATCGCGTTACTCCAAAAGATAATTGGCATGTCGGAGAAGCCATAGAGTCCAATGGGAGAGGCAAATGCCCAAATCTGCAATCCAGAAGCCAGTTTACAAACTAACTAGGCCCAGTTATTACCCTTGTTTTAGTTCGTCAAGGGTGGAATCAGCATTCTGCTAATCACGGGATACCTTGGGAGGAAAATTAGCCTACGTAACATGCATTTTCCGCGATATAATCATTAAAGCGAGGCTGGCAACCCCTTTTTGTCAACTTTTCCTCCGCTTCTCCTGCTGATGGGAAACTTGAAAATGGCCTGTTTGATAGTAAAAGTTGGGGCGAAGGTATTCAAATCATTTCGTATCATGCCCAAATCCGTTGCACAATATTATCTGCCATCGTACTGCAGAGAGTAGACCTTTAACACGGATATTATCTCCCTAAAACACCCCCTCATCGTGCCAAATTCAGCAGATTTACTGATCAATAAATAAGGGAAAGGGCATTTAACAGTTATTAATGTAAATGGCTAAGTCGGATTCATACAATTTAGGAGCGGATTATAACTGGGCCATCGAAGAGATTTACCATTTTTTTACTATTCGGAAGACACAAAGGCGATGCACATTTTTCATCCAGATAATGCTCCTGACTACTGCTGAATGCCACTTTGCGAGATATTTTCCCCGCATATTTCTTTCTTAATACTTCCTTTGCTTCTGAGGGCCTTTTTGGGGAATAAATATCCCTTCTAAACCCGCAGAAGAGGGTATCGGGGAGTAGCTCCCAACTATTCATATAAACAAGATGTAGGCCCTATCTGGGCACTAGCATGCTACCAGCTTTCCCAATTAGCAAATAATAGTTTCGTATGTTTTACATTGTGTTTAGTATGAATAATCTTATCAGTGGTCATAATACGACATGCCGGTTAAACATTCATGATGAGGCGAGGCAAACCGCCAAGCGATTGGACGTGTAATCCTCCGCCGCTCCCAATGCATATGTTTGAATAATAGGTAAAGCCGAATCAGAAATTGCACGATAATAGATTCATAGATGAAATTAATTATGTCCCGCGGATGCATACGTAAGTAATCCGGACGCATTCCATGATTGCGAGATTGGAGCGCATTTCCATTCCCACCGACGTTCATTTAGTGGCGGCCACAATAACATCGCTTTTGATGTCACAGATTCTTGCTGAACGATTGTTTCATTTTCGACGCGGCCAACCCGACGAGAGCAGTAATTTTCAATTCCACGCTGATAATACAAATTAGTATTTAAAAGTAGAGCAGATGGCCGCTTGTGCCCGAATCATTCCCTTTATCACCGCAGTTGACAAGGAGCACGTCACATCTACGCTTCGGTGTGCCACTAACGCCGATGAATTATGTAGCAACAAAGGTTTGCAGTACTCCACTATTCCGCTGTGTACAATCAAAAGATAATCTATAATGAAAAGTGGTTACTCCTCAGCTGATTATCTACCTTTAATTTAATTAATGTTACATCGTATGTGAATAGTGCAGCGAGGACGTGCCTGTTATTTTGTTAACGCCTTTTCGTATCCAGCTTTTTTTGTCACAAGTAATCACTAATGCAGGACATCAGATGGATGGACACTGAACATGTTTGGTCTATTTGAAATTTAATTTGTGAGCCAAAAATGTAAACTGTAAAGGTGAAATGTGTTAATTTTAATTGCATTTCATCAACTCAATCTCTTACAAATTACGAATGCCAAATTTTGACTGGTGTTGATTTTTAGCGCCAAAATCCTTGTATACTCCTGCAGTTACACTTGCCTGGATGAAACCACATAAAACAGCGAAGGTCCAACTCTTTATTTGTTTTATCACTAGTTTGCATTTACTCCAGTTTACATTAACATCCCAACTGAATTATTGAAGCCACAGGACAAGTGCCTGATCAATCCCAGGATGAACTCTACGTATATTTAAGTCACTACTATTAGCCGGAAAAGCTTCCTTGCTTGCATCAGGAAGTAGAGTGTGTGTATGCGCTCTAGTTGCTATGTAGGGAAACTGATCAGCTCGTTTTTCACAAACATTGGCACGCGTCAATGACGCGTGAGCTCGCAGGTTTTTGATGTCCTGTGCCGTCCCAAGTAAACCACTAAAGTCAACTATTTCTGTACGTCATGAAGTGAGCAAATGACACGGTGTGGATCACTGGCCTGCAGCTGGAATTGTCAATCCAGGCGTTCCACTACCTACGTGAAAATGCGCAGCACATGGAAAACTACAGATTGTACAACTGCCTGTACATTTTCAGAGCGACGCGCGACGGTGCTATTGAAAAGAGTAGGTCTAAAAATTTTAATGCTTGTTTTTTCTCTCTGAAGCCACGAAATAGCGTTAGCATACTTTCTGTTAGCGCTATTTTAGGATTCAAGTGATGTGTGTGTTTTAACATCTCTAAGTATGCGTAACAATTACATCAGAAATATATTTATAGACGCACTGTATTATATAGCTTTAGGAAACGCTGGAAGATATGGCTGTGAGCGTACAGAATAATAGAGAATTCATGCAAAGCCTTACATGTTAAACAACTTGGCATGATAATTCTGGGAGCGAAATACAATATTACTAGAAATATAATATTCTATATTTTCCCTGCGAGTATTAACTTATATGTTAACATCCATCATGATATGAGGCACAATATATTATGAGTAGATAAGAATAAGGTTTTAAGTGGAGATATGCGTGTAAGGGCCGATAGTCTAACCCAGTGGTTCCCAACCTGGGGGCGTGAGAGGATTTCAGGGGGGCGTGAGGCCATGAGAAATAAGTAAAATAATGTAACATGCTTGGGCTTGGAGCTGCTGGAAAGATTATGAAGGGAGCGACTTTTCTGCTTGCTTATATCCGATGTGCTTACAGTATATGAGGATTCCATTGTACTTTGTAAGTTACATTCACCTGAATTTGTGTGACCTTGAACCCAATTTTTTTTGCCTGCGACGGGATTCTTTCTTCTTCTCTCTTTTCCCCTATTTAGACATGTTTTGCATGCCTCTTGTACAGTTATAAAACTATATTAAAGAAACTCTTGCCGAAGTTGATTGGGAACGGGGGAAGGGGGGGGGGGCGTGAGTATTTGGTGAGAACAGAAAGGGGGGCTTCATGACGAAAAGGTTGGGAACCACTGGTCTAACCTTTCGTTTGTTCAGAATTACCCATTATCCTGAGCAACGTTTTCATTGAGATTAAAATTTTATCACAATATCAATTTTATTGATATGATAATACTCGTAGCTGTAACAGCTACAAGATGATGGGATGAATAGTAGGGCAAGAAAAAGGCACATCGTCAATAATTACTGGGTATATGTGAGGGGGTGAAAATCAAAAACCGACAGCTCCGTCATAAACGTAACGGAGAAAAACGAGAAAAACCTACAGTTTCGCCGTATGTCAACGTAGACACCTGAATGTAGCGGCTATAGATTCCTTTACTAGCAACTCAACCATTGGTAAGTTATTATGAAATCATCCGCCATTACCCAAGGAGCTGTGGACCGTCCATTCCGCCACTGGCCGGTTTTTGATTTGCAACAGGCTGGAGTTGGCGCTTTTTGATGCAAAATTGAGTGAGGGAACCATGAAACACAGGTTTATCCGGCGTGTAAATGTTTAAGTTTATTCCACGCTTACATACCAACGTTCCATTACATTACGCAAGGTGTTCTGTTAAATGCGCATCTCATTCGCACCGTCGTTATCAGTACGAGCTTCGCAGTATGTACTGTCTCCCATAAGTCCCATGTCAGCTTTAGTTTCGTGGGAGCTGGCGGTTTTTGATCTGTGATTTTCTGCGAGTGGGGATGGAGCTGACGGTTTTTGTTACGGAGGTCACTTTTCACCCCTGAATTTGACGGCTTTGTTGTAGGGTTTTAAATACCATATTCAGGTATTATGTACTCCATGGCATGAGGAATGCATTGCCGGCGCTAACTCATTTTTTTGGTTTTTGGAGCTGTCGGTTTTTGATTTTCACCCCCTCATGTATCATATCCGTCCGGGAGACACTATACGTGGCACTTAATAATTTCTATATTTACTCTCTTCCCGTTCTCCATTAAAATGACTATACTGATTAACAAGAACTATCGGGGCAAAACACAGTCTTTTAATGAATAAAGCATAAAGTATTTATAGGCTACTATTTAATAACCGTACGTCAAAACCCAACTTAATGCAATTCCATGATGTTCATCCGTCCCACTGATAGAGCGGACACAAACTTCGTGTACTCAATTAACTTCAGTTACAAAAAAGAGGTTATTATCCTTCACAACCAATAAAGAAATAATAACAGCATCAACCGAAGTTAGCAGGATAGTCTCACTTTGGCAAACCGATCAATAATTACGACAACTGGCTGGCGGTGAGTTTGATCAACTCTTATTTCCACCAAGAACAATCGTATTACAATTTCCATACGTGATCGGTATTTTACCGACTTTTCGATATAATACGAGTGACGGATAAAATAATATATACCTTAGACGGAGACGAGCTTTTTATCCTAACTCTTCATGGCCACCCAAGCGCCTCTCTTGCTCAGCGAAAAGTCTGACTTACAGGATGAACACGAGAATAAAATTTAACAGAGTCCAACCTGCCTACTATGCAACCCAAGCGCTTCAATTGTCTGACAGGACGCCATACTTTACAGGCGTTGAATTGTCCGGATTATTTCCTAAGCGATCCAAGCGTCTTTTATAAAAATAAATTTTTGTGTCCATCGCAATCACCCGATTTAAATTTCTTCAAACTTCCTCTTGAGAGGTCATCTTAGCGAATGAGTATTGGCAGAACAAAGGGTTTACTACTGACGCTTTGAGAGAAAGCATTAGGCCTACTCATATTAAGCTTGTACCATGGTGGACTCCTTAGAACTCACAGAAACGCTGCCAAGATAATTATGACTAATTGTGCACGGTGGATCACATTGGTCACTTTATACATGTTACGTGACATCATCTTCTCCTGTGTGAAAAAGATGTAGGGACGAAACCATTTAGCACATCTGGTTCAATAACACCTGATCTACAATATGAAGTTTTATCGACTTTTATAATATTATGAATCCTTTTATAATCGTCGTGGTAAATTAGAAACATTGGGAAAATTGTTCGGGTGGAGAATAGAATCACTTGAAATTCACCCCCCGACAGCTTCAAAGGCTGCTAAGAGGGCAGAAATGAACCAGAAAAACCGATATAAACTAAAGAGTGCCGTAAAATAAAATTCTCGATGTCTCGCCTCCTGCGTTTACTGGGAATAAATTTGACCATCCTGAAAATACATACAATCACGACCTAGTTCCTCGTGATGAGAACATCCCACGTAAGGTTTCTTCACTTACAAGGACGTCTTAAATTCTTGTAAGCGTAACAATACAAAAATTACCTTCGTGCCATGAAGTACACAACAAAGACTGGAGTAATTGCAATTATATTTAAGAAAAGCTAGAATGCAGGTACCACAACAATTTCTTTGGTGTCCCAGCTAATTGACAGAAGGTGGCGTGCATTGGAACAAGAATCACAACACTTGAGCAGGGCCTAATGAAAGATTATTAAATATTTTTATCATTGTCATAGTATTTGAACTTCATGGGAAAAACCATGCAAAATCATTTTTGCGCTCCCATACATTCACAACAACAACATACTGATGGACTGGAAACGGTCGCGAGGTTTGGTGAAATTCCAGTGACACTCATGTTAGCTGCTTAATAGCCAGAAATATCCGGCATCACGCCCGCGCCCGAAAGACATAACAGGAGCTATAATTTTGCTATGAATTTGAAATATCACAAGCCTTTCGATTTGGTTGGAGATTTTGATTGCTGTCGAAGTATGAATGGACTATAATTAAATGGCCTCAAATTTACGAGTGATGTTAAGTGGAACGGAAAAACCATTTTGTCGAGATGGCGACATATGTCGACTACGGTAAACTTGCTCCGAAAAATACCCACTCCACATGAAGACTTCAATGTGATTATATTTTATCTCAACCTATGTCGGATATTTGTAACTTAATTATGTAATAATTAATCGATGATAGTGGTCATTTTTTCACCAATGTTTGCAAAATACCAGCGTGAGGGCCGTTGCATATTTCTTTGCCACCTTTTAAAATATTAAGCACAAAAGTTTATTTCTAGAAAAACCCATTCATTCAAGTTACTGTTGCCTGTGATTTAAACATTATTATAAGTATGCTTCATATTATTTGCTTGTTGTAGGTGTTACCTCCGGAATTGGCCTATTCATCAATATGTTCGTTGTCCATGATACAACTTTAGCTACACCAAATCCTCTTCAGAAGCCAAGTGGCTCCCTGGGAAAAAAAAACTGATATTGTAAAAACTGCATCTTTCGAAAGGCACATCTGGCACCATCACCTCTGCCAGCATTTTAACACTTCATTTTTTCCCCATTTTCCGCCCAAGCGACACCCGAATTATCGCATTTGCGAGTCGCAGCCTGGCTTTGGCAGCATTCCCTCAAATCTGCATCCGCGATATATAGTCCCCTCCACCTCACATTTGGCATCGAATAAATTAGGAACCGGGAACTCCAATCGGCCTGGTTGTTTCCGTGCCTGAAGTGGAATTACACCGACTTTCCTAGCTCGCCTTACTTATGTACAAGCATGTCTGCCGGTTTAGGTATTGATAACGTGGCGAAACAGCAGATATGCTACTGGATTATAAAGAGAGGAGAAAAGCGTGTGGGAAAGTCTTTTGCCCAACAAGTGGCGGAAGGAACCACTTTTCCTCTGCCTCTTTTCTTTTCCTCCCCCTTTCTCCGTTTTTTCCTCTTCTTTTTTTTCTTCATTCGTCTAGGTTTTTTGGTGAGGCTCCACCCTCGCCCACTTTCCCATCCTTCCCTTCTGTAGGTGAAAATTGGTCACGCCTCTTTCCCCAAGTCCCTCTCTCCGTGCTGATTTCATTTGGGAGGGCCTGAGTTGGAGCGATGGTTGAAAAGAAGTGGAAAAGAACGCCCGAGAAACACCAGCCTTCACAGAACTATATTTCCCTTCCCACTTGCCTTGTTTCCGTCCTAAACACGAACCCCGATATTGAATCCTACCGGTCACAGATGGTTTATTATTGATCGTTGGCCTGTTGCGTTTCAAAAGTGTATATACCCCCCAGCCTGCTTCCAGAAGTGCCAAAATAAGCTCGGAGTGCTAAATTACATTTGAAAATGACCATTGACACCTTCACACCCCCTGCCTCCCACTGGAAACTAGACCAAAGTGGCTCCGCTCTGACCTTTCATTCAGTTAGTGAAGGACCTGGAAGAGTAATTTATAAATGCACCCTGTTACTCTGCTGGCTTCGGGCCTCCATTAACGTGAAGCGTTGAAAATGTAATTGGCCAGGTTGCACGTCAGGTCAAGCTCTTGCAAGTCTTGCACTACCGGATTTACAGAACGTGGGTCATGCACAAGTTGCATCAGGCTTAATTATGCAGGCCGACATCAGTGCAGGTGTAGGGGTCTATTAAGAAATAGTAATAAGGCCGGGATTTTGCCGAATTAATTCCTAAGCAGCTTTGTTGTTTGCGGCTTTTCAGGTTAGTGTCGCTTTGAGTGCCAGCATATCACGGCGATTTTTACAGGCACATCGATTTGCGTCCATATCGTTGTACTGAGAAGGGCCAATTATCTTTGATATGATTTGAAATGTAAGAGACAGTGCATCCCCACTATGGCTTGTACATTCTCATAAAGTGCCACAAAACACACCCTATGCTTTTGTGCCTTATTTTTATAAAAGTTTTAAAGCGAACTGTTCAGATAAATAATAATTCATTATAAATTACAATATTAATAAAATTTAATCCATATTTTTCAAGAAGTCATATTATGCAGTGTGAGCGGCGTTAGATTACATGCGTCTAATCCCGGTGCCGGCAACTCTAACCGTGGTTTTCTGTGGTTTCCCATGGTTCCTCCAGGAGAATTCCGGAGTTGTTTCCTAAACTAATAGGCCACAGCCGCCTCCTTCCTTTCCTATCCTATCCCAAAAAGCGCAGTAAAAACGAAACGAAGAGTTCCAGTCAAAAAAATGTCCCTCCTAAAGAGCCGCCGGCTGATAACGGGGTAAAAAAAATAATTACATGCGTCTAATCGCAACTTATACAAAAAATTATAAGGGCACGCCACCCACACAGTGCATCAAGAAGAAATTAATATTAGCCTAAGATTATCGTAACCTATCCCAAGCATGTGGTAGAAACTGGCAAAAACGTACGTCAGACGTACGCAAAGACCGTAAATATTAGATATGAAAGTCAATTATGCCAAGTTCGCACCTTTTGGTTTTTCTTTATGGACACCTGGTCGGGTGAAAATGTCACACAGGATTTTTAAATATATGAAAATAGTTGTTATCAAACTGCTTCGGAAGCAGGCAACACCGGGAATCTTTGATGGGTAAAGATGGGTCCGAAAGGCAGCCTTGGCGCGGGTTTCACCAGGTCGTTATCTTCCACACACGCCAATAAAAATTCATGAGACGCAGCGTGTACTTTATTGGTCCGTGAATTGGAAGGCGTGTTTTAACGATAAATCTAATGCAGACGGCCTTTAAGACCGCAGCTGAGCAATGCGTGCCTTTTGCCCTACCTCTCTCTGAATAATAATGCGATACGTTTTTGCTGTCAGATTTTAAAACGGGATTGTTTATTATTTTTAATGCATAGACTACCGGTATGGGATGTTTGTACTGTGCATTGTTATGATTCATTCTTGTAAAATTTAATAATAAAATTGATTAATAAAATGTTTTTAAATACGATAAAATCATGTTTCGGAGGACTTAGGTGATCTTGTGAGCACTTTGGGGTGAATGAAGCATACAGAGTATACAGTATGCACAGGTCCTCTAGTCCTGCCGTACCCCTATGTTGGTTGTTGGTTTGTGTTGGTTGTTAACTTCTACCATTTGATACCATTTGATGCGCTGCCATGGAAAAAACAGTGTTAGTTACTCGGGGTGACCAGACCCACATTGCAAAGGCAGAAAAAAGAGCCACAGCAATTGGAATGGTTGCCTAGCGATCCACAGGGTTTCTTTCCATAGCAACATAATACGTGTATAGTCAGCCAGGGGGGTAAGCTACTTCGGGTGACCAAATTAGGAGTCTAGAAAAAGAGAGGCCAACTTTTAACAAATCTAGAATAGAAGGGAAAAAAAGATGATGGTGGTTAGAATGTTCTGAAACCAGAGTCTTTTCTGTGGAGAAGTTTTGCATGAAAGCAAATGCGCTAGAGGAAAATCGGAGGGTGGGAAATCATGAAAGATAAGCTAAAATGCCACATTACTGGGGGTTGGCAGCACGACAGCATCAAGCATAAATTCAAATGTATAATATGCACAGAATGCATGTGGATATTCCCCCCAAGTCTTTCCTATTTCCGCCGTTCCCTTCACCCTCATCTCATTTATTCGAAATGCCCTTGACCCATTCGATATGGAAAAGACCACGAGCAATAGCGCCATCTTTGTGCCTAGATATGTGGTGTCTCAGCCTATGGTTCTTCATTCCCGGAAAGTTCTACTCTTGCACCCCCTGGGCCTTGTCCGTCTTTTTTCTTGACGAATCAACACCATAACCGTATCAAAATAATATGCCCTTTCCCCTTAACCAAGCCGCGGCCACCATGTGCCTAAATTCCCTTGACAATTCTTGCAGAAATGCCCCAAAAAATGAAAGTGTGAAGGTAAATATTCGCATTTCCCGGCAAATTGGTAAAAATCAGGACATTTGTGTTTGTGATTTTACTGATGAGATCTGACTAATTTCCGGGCAGGGAACGATTTTTCGGCTTACTCCCAATTTCGTGATGAAAAATGCGAGATTTTGTCAAAATTTAAGATCATACAAATGGGTCTTAATTACTCGTCCATAAAACCGTGCTCTCGTGGTAATCATATATAATGAACATGTTATTACAAGCAACTATAATCAAGTATATTATTAAAAACAGGAGTGATTTACCGACGCAGCCACATTATAACATCAGCGAGTCTAATGACACCCGAATTAAAACACAGAAAGAAGTAATACTGCATCAATTAAGTCCAAGGGTTAAGGCGGCAATAGAGCATTATGGCTCTACTGTAATTGGAAATTCTAGGCCACTTGTGGCACTTTATAATTGATATATTTAAGGAGGTTGGCCCAGCATTGCCTTTCAACCTCCAAGGATAGGGAAGGAAGGAAGCGGCTGTGGCCTATTATACGGAAGCAACCCCGGAATTATCCTAGAAAGACCGTGGAAGACCACAGAAAACCACGGTCAAGGTTGCCGGCCCCGGGATTCGAACCCAGGACCTCCCGATTAGCAGGCGGACGCCTTATCCACTATGCCAACCTGGCACTGTCCTTTAAAAATTAATCCGGCAACAAACCTTACAACATTCTGCATGCAAATTAACATTATACTCTATCTTTAATGAATAGAAATCTATAAATAACTGACTACACCGGGCAGTTCTCGAAAACATGGCATTTGAAGACATTCTTGTTCCGTCTTGTGAATCCCGCGATTTTTTCGGCAACTGCAGTAAATTTTGACTGACAGGAGGTATAAATAACATCTCCGAACACCGAAATACGATACTAAGCTTTGCGACAAACGTTTTTGAACGTCCCTTGGGAGTTTCTCGCGAACTGAGTCAAGATTTCCACTTTAGCTTCTAGCATTTTCTGGTGTCAATAATGTGAGATAGTACAGTAATACTTCATGGTGTCTCAAATGATACCCTCTCTCCGCCGAGGTAAAATACTGACAGAAAACCTTCCACTGAATGCCTAAGCGGAAGACCCCATGTGACCATCAAACATTTTATATGTGAAATGGTGCTCTCGTATCTGTATTCATCAGAAGATGTCAGTGTTTTCTGTCGACGCGTGAAGAGAGGCCCTTAATCAAAGGGAAATGCATATATGATCAGCACTTTCGTATTCGCCCTGTATTTTAGTCCCAATTCACGTGAAAATTTCGTTGTCAGAGGGCATCTAGGAAGATCACAAGACTAGTAACTTAAATTTAAAAATAATACGAGGTAAAATCAATAAATGTCACAGTATGATTGGTAAAATTTCCCAGCTGAAATAGATACGTACTGCAGGCATACATTTTTTACCAAAGTATTCTCTGGAGGCATTCAGCCAGAACATTTTTATAAGTCAGCTGAAGAAGTGGAAATCACTGGGAGCAAGGTCGGGACAGGATAATTATACTAGGTGTGTTTCAATACTTCCCAGTTGATAGTCGCCAGGAGGAAGGTTCAGGATTTTTTTATTTCACGACATAGCTCAGTCGTGTGTAGTCTATGCATTGCCGAAGGAACCTCCGACAGGGAGGTCTTGAAACAGTCTCCCTCTAATCCCGAAGTACACTTTAAAAATATGTAAGAATGGATTCAGTGTCGAGAAAAAATATAGATATGATTCAGGGTCAGGATTTTCAACGAGTCTACTGTAAAACCTGTGATGTCTCTACTTAAATGCTAATGTAGTACAGTGTCAGAAATCATTATCTTGTCATCCTAGCATTGGAGCAGAGATATTACAGGTTTTACGGTGGACTCGTTGAAAATCGTGACTCTCTTTCATCCCTATTTTTTCTCACAGCAGTACTAGTCACAATCAGTTGGGATTTTCATTAGCGTATATGCCGAAAAATTAAATTCAGACACTTACTGACCTCCCCGTATCAACAGGCGCGGAATAATATTTCCACTTTCTAAACCAAAAGGCTGAATTACCATCGCCTAACGCATATACATAATTTTAAGCATAGTTTTGCCACTTTTTAACGTCGAGTAACACATACAGAATATAAACATTTCAGAAGCTTCATGTGATGTCCTGATTTTAAATGAAAATATACCCTAAGTTACATAAACTAGGCAGGTCTGAGTTTAAAATGTAACGTACGAAACCAGCGTAAAAACTCAAAATTGTCCCCGGATTTTGTATTTAAATATACTCTTCTCGATTGGAAAACTGGAGACAAACTTAGCCTTTTTCTTCCTCTTTTAAGGTATGAATCCTCTTACATTTCCTCCTATACAACTTTTTTGTCTCCTTTATAGCTGTCGCGTATGGCAAATCTACTTAACTTTATTGTCAAACTATAGCACTATAACGAAATTTGGTGTAGAACTCGCAGGAAAGGGAGGAATAAAGAAAAAAGAGGAACTTCTTTGAGGCTCGGCTGAACTTTTCATCCTTTTCTTCCCTTCCCCCTGCTTTTATCCTCTCCCTTTTAAAAAGTCTGCAATAGAAACTGCGCTCTTCTCTTACTCTTTTTTTCCTCTTTCTCTGCTGGACGCGATAGGAAACGTCTGTTTCTACCCAGAAAAGGTTGCTTCCAACATTGAGCACGGCGCTCGTTTACAAAGATTATAAATAAAATATTACATTCGTTTCCCCAGTGTTTCTGTACTAAATGCATTCCTTTCACGTGAGAAGGGTACGGAGAAGTTCATTTAAATTTTTTTAAGGAGCCGCACAGGATATTTCTCAACGCAATTTGACTCCAGTACGGTCTGGTCAAGACGTGTCTATACATAATGGTGTAAAAAAAACTTACCGACGGTCATCCCTTTGTAGATGCCGGAATGGATTTCAGAAACAGCACAATGACCCCTTGATGTAAATAATCTAAAAGAAGGAAATTCAGCTATAGAAAGCCACCATGCAGAATCCAACACACAGAAGAGTGACATTAACAAAAAAAGTGAGACTATGAGATAAAAAGTACTTTCCAAACACATCGGTATATTAACCCTACACACCCGCGAAATCTGTAGCAATGCATATAGACGCACATGACTATGGAGGTGGAGGGCATGGCGTCTACTGGACAATCAGCAGTCGCAAGAAAAGTAATGTTGTAAACACTAATGTGCAAACCATACAATTACGCGAATTTCTACAACGTCTAAAACGGTTTTCCACGGCCGGATCACAGTTGCGGGTCATTCGAAACAAATCAGTCGAATGTCAGCCGATTAATCATCGCCTAATTGATCACAATGGTACTCGATTAATCAGCACCTGATTTACTGAACTTGTCATGGCAATAATAAATTAACCACGCGTTAATAAGTTATAAATCAATGGAGCAATCCACCCATGATCAGTATAGCTTCAGCAGGTGTGCCGACGTCTCTTCTGCACCATTTGTAATGGTCCAAAAATTCTAGCAGACATCATGTCAAGTTGAGACAGAGACTCAGGTCTCCCCTTGTCCGTTCCCCTTGTTTTGACAAACAACCTTTACACTTCTATGCCCAAACTTCCAGTCCAGTTGTCACACAGGACACCGACTCTTCTCCTCCCTTGCCCTCGAGACGAAGACAGAAAAATGTCTCGTTTGTCCCTTCTCCCTCCATCGATCGTTGGAAATCTAGCACCGCATCGCAACTCTTCTTATGCAGCTTTCTCTCTGCCTTCCTTTTCTTCCCATAGACCCAAAGCGCTCCAAGGGACCAAAAAGAAGCCTCTTGTAGCACTCTCTTCTCCATGTGCGAACAGACGTCATTCCATATTCCGCAGAGAGGAAAGGCTTCCAGACAGAAGAATATGTCCAAAAATCCAGAGAGGCTGCATTTCTTCTACTCTTGACACGTTTCTTATTACCGTACTGTATCAGTAAATATTCTCATGCCTCATACTGTGGTCCGTCATAAATTGGAATATTGAAGTGGAGCAACCTAAAGCACGGCAAAACTAGAGCCTGTCCGTGATAGTCATTTAGTAAACCTACATCTCTAAGAAAAGCCTCGAACCAATGAAATGTCAGTTGTTCTAATCATTACAAAACACGCTATAAGCTTATCGTAATAATAAATACCGAAGCATTTGTTGTATATTACTGCAGATTACAGTAATTAATCAGCTGTCACCAACAAATCCTTACTGACTTTAGACAGTGATTGGGTATTTCAACATGAACCACATGCGTACTACAAGACCCTCTTCGTGTTTTCAAGTAATAACTAATTATGAAGAGGAAAAGTGGCACATCAATTTTTGAAGAAGGTTAGTGGTTTTCTAGGGTAAAAATGAGTATTCTTAAGTGAAGTGATAAGTATGAAAAATTTTCATCATTATTTTGCTTAACAAATCCACCCAATGAAGCAGATTACATACTGCAGGCGTTACATACGGTATAGCTATTTGCACAACTCTTTAAAGCGAAATTAGTCATGGTTAATAAGCCTAATATTTGTTTGGCAAATTAATGCTCTGGGGAGTCATTTGTTAGTGTTTAAAATCTGCCAGATGTTTACATTGTCGAAAGAGTAGGTCAACTGGTTCGTTTGTAATATTGCTGGCCGTGTGGTGCTGGTCTGTAAAATGATTTTCAAGCATTACGTGTTTGTGAAAGTGTGGGTGATTATGCACATTTTCAAGCACAATAATGATGCTTCATCGAGTTGATGCAAGAATAAGCGATTGATCTATGGTATAAATTGTCTCATTATTTTGGTTGTCTAACGTCAAAGCCCTTATATAAAATTGCTTTGATATAAGTTTAAACAGTGCTAATAATAATGGGTTAGTTCAAAATAATTTACGTTTCTCGGACAAATTAAAAATTAATGACCCATGCATAGTATTGGATTTTATCTTGTGTTGCGTCTCTTATGCGGTTCAAAATTTCACAGCTGCCAACTGAAAGAGGCATGGTAAAATCTACTCCCCCTTTCGTCGGGATCGACAATACGTCACCTTTCAGTAACGGGGCCTTAAATCCTATTGAAGAAACAGCGCGAACTTATTGGAAAGTAAGTGTCAGTGTTTCTCAAGCTCCCTCGATCCACTTGAGCAGTCAGTCAGCCTGATGAAACCGCACATGTCACGTCACATTTGTTAGAAGTGACACGAACGAGAACAGTGTGCCAATCTCAGAGACAAGGTGGAATTCAAAAGTTAAACCGACTTTTCTTTATAATAAAATCGCAATTTCAGTTTTGACAGTCATGTCAAAAAAAAACATAATGCCGCAAAGGTTAGTTTCAGCGCGGAACCGTAGCAGCATAAGTAATGGAGGAAATGTCCCACAGCAAGTTTCAGTCTGTTTGCTCTAGGGAACTGTGAGTTAACCGCAGTGTGGTCCCGAGAGACCAGCACACACGACCTTTATACATAACCAAAGTTTTGTAGCGACGTGGAAATTTATGCAACAAGCCGCAGACAATCCCACGGGATTCTAACACCTTATGTCACAAAATATTAATCCGTTAGAGTCTTGAAGGTGAATAATAACGGCTAAATAAATTTGCGTGCTATACAGCATAATCAGGCAACTATAGGCAAGGAAGATATTATGATATTATGATACTTGTATTAGCAGGCTTATATGTATAAGGTACAAACAACTTGAAGAAATTGACTTTTGAGTAAGAAAGTAAGTAACTTTCCTTGACTTTTTACATAGAGACAGATCACACGCGAAATTCTAACATGAACTAGTAAAACGTTACTTCACTTCGCATAAACGCGTAATAGTATCATTTGATGAAGTGATTTTCAGAACGTCTCATGTTGGCATCTTGTAATCTAGTTGCCGATAGTCGTCAGCTTTCTGCCATATTTTGACATATACCTCACAAGGGCCATGGAATAATTTTTCCATCTGTTTTCTCTCAAAATAAGCTCATTTTTACTTTGATCATTTAGCGTCTTCATTTCGCATCCAAATGGCAAATTTATACACTTGGGAGAAATACAAATGAACAATTTGGTGGCCCTCTGTGGAGCTGTAAAAACCAACTGTACTCCTCACCAAATAATCCCACACAATATTTGCTTACTGTCATGACAGCATTTTACACGACTCGAGTCTATTTCAGATACACTGCAAACTGTAGACCTCTAAATTCCAAGCAGCTACCATCCAGTCACCTTTAAAATCTCCTGGAGATATATCCCTTTTGAGACAGTTCGGACCGGCCCGGATGACAATCTCGATACAGGGGACATTATCCATGTCAAAGTCAGCCTTAGAAGGAAGGGACCGAAAAAAGAAGTAAAAGCAAAGAAGGGCAACACAGAGGAGGATATTGCTTTTTTTGGTTGCGAGATCTCCAGCACAACCCCCCCTCGGGAAGATAAACGGATTCCCTGGCTCTAATAAAAATCAGCGCCCGAGGAATCCATCAGAATCAATAGGGTTCATTTACATGCCGAAACACGTACCAGGTTAGGGAGTGAGGTGGCGGCGGTGATGGGGTAGGGAGGGTGGGTGGGGAGCGTTCCAGAAAAGGGCTATAGGAGGCGGGCGTTGTGCTAGTTTAAAGGGAAGAGCAGTTCCAAAGTAGCCCCGGCGGGGGCCAAATTTGAAACCTCTCTGCGAGACCAACCCTTTGTGCAATATTCACGCTTTGCTGCCCTCATTAACGGGAATTCTTAGGAAAGGGGGCACAATACCAGTTGAGCGCCTCCGAAATTAGTTTTGACGGAACGGGGTGGCGGTGAGGAATAAGCGGCTGTAATGCGCGCCCTTTGCCACGGGACAGATGCCCCCCACGACCCCCCCCCCCCNAGCAGTCACCTAGCTATAGGGTAGAGTTGGACTTGCGCGTTGGTTGCAATCATGTGGAACCCGTCACGTTCCGGAGCCAGTCCCCACTGATTTTGACGTACGGCTGCGCAAGTACAAAGGTCGAATGAGGCGACTACAAATGGAATTTTGAACGCCGAATGATCTGTATCCGTTGCGATCTGTTCACTCAAGCAAGTAAGGATTTTTTAAAATTTAAAATGAAGTAATATATTCACTTACACGTGACATTTGAAAACTGAAAAGTACGTTTTAGTTGGAATGTAGGGCAGAATCTCGGCAGTTAATTACATTAATAATATGTCTTGCTGGATTAATTAATTGACATGGTTCCCCTACTTTTTGAAACACAGGTGACGCCGCGCCGAGGGCTAGAAAATAACGTTGTGTCTTAGTATGATGTAAAAAAAATTGTGACTAGTAACACTAGTCAACAAGGTTTTTGGCACATGAACAATTTTAGCTGTTTCTAATGCATTCATAAGCGCTGATACCGAATATGAAGTCAGAAAGGGTCCATCACCCTCCATTTTTTTGAAACAGCCATACGTTATTTTGGGGAAAGTACACTGCACATTGCTCAATGTGACTAATATTAACAATGATTTTGTTAATTGTGCCATTTCACTTTTTACCAAGTATTCATATGAGCTGATTCCGAATATGAAGTCAAAATTTCAATATCGGCAACCACTTTCTAGTAAAAGGCCTTAATCTACCGAGAATATGCCTACTTTGCATAGCTCAATATCATTAATTTTTTGGGCAATATTGGGTTTTGTTTAAGGCGCCATATTTGGTGTCTCTCATGTATTAGGAAGCGCTAATTGTGAATATGAAGTCAGAATTTTAATACCGGCATCCATTTTCTTGTAAGAAGCGTATACCTTGTTTTCTAGAATTACTGCACATTGCTCATTGTCACCTTATGCATAATTTTTGTAAACATGATTCCATATGAGGGTTTTGGTATATCTACAATGGGGTCATCAAAACGAATCCATACTAAGACCATACTAGGCCCTATTAGTCATTCCTTACTCAGAAATCTATTTTAAAGTGTATGACTCTAGTGCGGTGTTTTGATACCATAAAAATGCAAATTACTCCAAAACTGTAGGCGATAGAAAATATCGGTTAACATATTTGAAATCAGCACAACGAATACAATAAGAATCGCACATATATGTATGAGGCGGAAATATTTTAATTTTGTTGATCAGTGATACAAATGAAGTACTTTTACAGTAAAATGCCAATTACTCAAAAATGGTTAACAGATTTGAAATCAAGACAGAGAGTACTATAGGAATCGCACATTCATGTACTGTACATGCACCAAAATAATTGCAATTTTGTCGATCAGTGCTACATATACATTGAAGGAAGTTCATTGCTACCATAAAATGATGATTACTCAAAAACTCTGTGTGATAGAAGAAATTGGTTAACATATTTGAAATCAGCGTAAAGAATACAATGAGTATTTCATATTCAAGTCCATGTACCAGAAAGAAAGTTGAATTTTGTTCCCTAGTGTAATTGGATTGACATTGAATGACTGATGGGCCTTTCATGGCGAAACAGTAGCAGTGACTGTTCTGCGCAGGAAACAAAGTTATCTTGTGCAGGTTATGCTAAATTCGAGGAGTCAGAGGTTAACACTGATTTAATAAATGTGGGCAATTTACATATTAACAAAATGTTTGTAAAAAACGGTAAAACGTAATTTATTGCGAGTATATGACATAATAATTGATAATGGATACCCCGTGATAAGCCTCCTTGGGCTTTTTATAGGGGATCATCTTTTTAATTAACCCACTTTAATCATTGCTTTCGCTATGATAGATTTTGATAGTGGGAGATAACGGGAGAACCCCGAGAAAACCCACGCGAACACGGAGAGAGCCCATCGATACTCTGTCGACATAAGTATCCTCTGTCCGATCCGGGGATCAAACTCGGGACCTTAGAGGTGGAAGGTTGCGGCGCTAACCACTCCGCCACCGACACGGTGGCGGAGTGGTTAGCGCCGTCCATGCGAATATATGACATAAAAAGCCAATAATCAAAACTGTATGTGCAAGTTGGACATTTTCAGAAACGAATACATAGCTAATAAGGTGGTTGGGTTCAAATCGGGCAAGAGTGTTGTCAGAGTGGCTCTCGCCAGCAGGAGACCAGTCTCGATGCGAAGGTAGTGCAGCGCATAACAGTCCAGCAGGATGTCCTGGACCCTCATTGTAAAATTTTCCATCGTCACTACTTATAAGAAGCAATCATAATAATACTCCTGTTTCAAAACGAAAGGCCCATTCACATACACGACCCTCTCGTGGGGATGAGGTGAACTTGCCCTTCCCATTGGATCCACGTTGGAGGAATTCCCCAGCGCAGCGAGCGCAACATGTGGGTGAATGGGCCTTCAACTCCGCATGCATTTACTTCACGTATTTTGTCCGTCTTTGTCACTGTTCGGAGTAGCCAGCGATGGCAAATTTTTCTATCTCTTTCGACCAGTAGGGCCTACATATGAATCCCCTGGTGACTGTGCGCACACAGGTATAACAATATACCTGTGTGAGCACAGTCACCAGGAGATTCATTTGATGAGATGATTGACAGAGATACGGAATACACAATCATACAGTGTAAAGAAAAACAAGCTCAGAGAGGCAGGAAGCCTAAGGGAAATATTATAAGATAGCTAGTGAAAACCACTGTCGAATATTTTATCAAAATTACAGACTGTGCTATATGTCTGCAAAATTTTAACCGATTTTAACATTTGTTGCTGAATGATGACAATCTCCAGCAATGGGCATAGAGCTAGTGAAGACTTGTGGCAACTGGTTACGTGCACTTTCCCAAACAGCCCAGCAGACTTGCTCGCATAGAGGATCTTAGTAGGCCTACTTATTATGCTCTGCAACTCCCTCTTCCATCACCACAGGCCGGCCCACACATAGCCACTCTAATGCGAAAGAGCCTAACACACCGGAGGTCCCCTTGACTAAAAAATGCTTTCACTTCAAATAAAAGAACCTGTCCAAGGTTATCCTGACTAAGAAAGGAAACCCACATGGCACAATGATTAGTATCTTTAGAGTGGAGCATATCACTGAAACGCAACGTATAGGGATCAAAATGGATGCTGTCAAGCCACTCTAATAATATATTATCATTCAATGGAAGAATGCTTCTAAAATACCTCATAGAGGTGAAAGAGGTATGTTCAGACAGCACACAGCTGACCACCAACAGGGCCTGCATTGCCAACGAATGCCATCTTTAATCCATACGCGATAGGGCAATCGCGGGATATCTCCGTTTGGATTTGCATTTCGCATGTTGGAGACTCGCGATGCATTTGTCCCACGCGAATATTCTTACAACATTTTTACAGTGTAAAAACAACACATGAATTTTCGTACATCTAATTCTACTAATCAAACAGTGCACTATGTGGCAACAGTTTTTAACAATGACTACTAAGCCCGCCAGACAGCATCACCTACCACATCAAAGATACAGTAAGTGGCGAACACAGCGGGCTTTGGCGTAGCCTACAACTAAGTGCATAATTATGCAGTAATATACACGACAAGATAAGCCTTATTTTTGTCATTCGAGTTGCGGAGCTACCCAGGGTAACATTGGACATGTTCTTTGTTTGAAGTGACAGAATTTTAGTAGACAAGGAACTCTCTCCGGCGTGTGGCAGGGATAGCATTTCATTTCAATGCCCTCTTTTGAGAATATGATGTTATCAAAAGTAATAGTTGTTGATCTTAATAATTGAAATTCATTTTTGAAATTACATTATTAGTAATATTACATTACAACGACTGATATCCAAGGCGAGCATTTTCCCATTTTATATGGGCTAGGTCTTCCACAGAGCTGCTTAAAAAATAATTCCCCATTCCTTCTAATACTGTACAACAACTACGAGTAACAAGTGGAAATTAACTGCTTCTAATATTTAAAAAACTTGTACCAACAAAAGTTGGCCTGGAACACGAAGACACTATCTCTGGTTCTAACCGATAGAGGATATGATTTAAAAAGGGCACAAGCAGCAGATATATATTACCCTAAACGTCGGCTGTAGGGGTCACATGACGAAGTTACCGAGCCATACAGGAGAGGTCCACACCAGGCATCGGACAGTCGAAATTCGGTCCCTTCTTCACGGCTCATGGGAGTTGTCTTCAGCGAAACACCGGATTGTGCTCTTCCAAGTGCCAGCCCACACTCGGTACCTTTTTTTTGTATCAGATATGTATATAAGGGGGCTTACCCGGCAGAGCCATCTACAGCCCCCGGCTCCATCAACAACTAATCACCGAATAGTGACAACATCATAAACAAACAAGAAGAGCCAAACAAACCTGGATAAAACCGAAAATCGAAAACCCTTAAGGCGCGACCACAAAAGCAATTACTAAAACGCGCAGAGACGCATACAATTTAGAGCGAAACCCTTCACCACCTCAGATTTAGAGAACCACGAGACCAAGAGAACCAAACCCAAGAAAGGGGGACCAAGAGAACTAAACCAGTACACATTAAAACTCCGCCGGCGATTAACATGGGGCAGCACCAGGGAAGTTTTTCGGGGCCCATACACCACTCACAACCTCCAACATCGAACATATACGCAAGGAGTTAGGTTTGTCAGCGTCATCTCGGCTTTTTTTCCCAGATGTCGCTGTTGTCGAGCTTGCCATGCAAACATCTGAAAACTGCAACGGGATCCGATCTTGATTGGATCTTGCTTGGAAACTGATCCGATGACAAATCATTTGCATCATACAAATGGGCCCAAAGAGTGTGGTGCAAAACTTGCGCGCTTCCTCTCTTAAATCAGTGTAAAGTAACCTTCGTTACTGTCAAGCAGAGAGAGAAGAAAAGATTGTGAACTCTTCCATTTATGCACTCTAGATATTGTGCAAATGTAAAGTTGCAGTTGACTTTTCGATGCTCTAGTCGTCTAGTGGAAAGACAGCCAAAAACAGGTTGTAAGAGTTGAAGAGTACACAAATATTTTGATTGTATTGTGTACCTTTATTCCCATTACTTCAGGCAGATTTAAATTTCACGTTCTTATCAGTATTTTACAGTCTCTGGGAGTAATATTTTATTTAACAACACTCTACTGCATAGTACACCTTAACATATTTTCTAATTCCTTTCGTTCCTTTTCCCTGCAAACCAATATTAAAGCGAATGTCCAAATCGATAGATTTAATGTAGGTTCAGTACAATATCAAAAAATCCGACAAACGGAGGCGAAAGCGCGCTACATCCGAATGCAACTACCCAACTTCTCATTTGGAACTTCTTCCTCTTTTCTTCCAGTTACAGTAATGCAAGCTTCCTGCCATTGTCTTCTTCGGGATAGGATGCCGCGATATTAATGTTAGAAGACAGTAAGAAATTAATTTGAAAACAAGACGCCGACGGCATGGAAGTTTTCTCTTTTATTTATACCCAAGAAAGTTTTTAAAAAATCAATTTTGCCAACACCCTTCAAAAATGGATAGAAAGAGGGCAGGATTTTTTTTTGGGGGGGGGGGGGGTTCTATCTCCCCCGGCCAAAGTTTTCTCAAAAGACAAACAAAGTTTGTCGCTCATCACTTCCTCCGTATCACTTTTCCCCTCATGTCACACTGTCAACATTGCGCATGTGCACCCAAAGGCACTCAATTGCCAGCAACAGTTTCCGTAACTTGGACTGGTAAACAATATCCCGGGCTGATGTAATAAAGTCCGGATAAAGGTAGCTCTCACAAAGGCGAGAAAATCCAATTATCTACCCTTTCCTCTCCAAAAGCTCTGCCCCGGATTTCCTAGCGCATTCTACTGAGGATGTGCGTAATATATTGATTCCCCATCTCTCCCCAAAAGCACCTTTTCTTTTGCGATTCAATTAACCATTGGCAGCGATGACTTATGCGCGAAGGTACCAAAGTGGCGGAGGGAGGAATAAAGTTTAATAAACAAAAGCACATTGGGCCATCTGATCATGATTACACTTTATAGACTCGGCTACCAACTTTCTTCCTTCCTCCTCCCCATATATATTGATCCACATGGACCATGAAATATTATTTGGCACCCACGAAATATGGCCAGGGTGAATGTCTTTACCCCAACTTGTTGGTAAGTCTGCTGTCGATTAATTGGCTGCCTAAGTCAAACATGGCGTTTTATACCAGGCTCGTTATGAAAATTCACTCATTAATAATCACATTTATTACGGCCCAGACTTTTCAGGAACAGTAACTTGAGCATAATTGGAGAGAAGACGTGACTCTGCCGAGAGTAGGAGGGGGCAATAATTGGCTTCATGAAAAGATGCATTCATTCTACTGCAAGTTTTCTAAGTACATAGAATGATGAAGCTCGTCAGCAAAAGGCCTTCTTCAGCCCATTATAAAATGATGGTAAACTGAAGCAAATCTGGAATCCTCTCATGGTAAAAAAAAAGTAGCAAGGCAACATTAATGAGCCCGTTATCGGGAGTCCATACTTGGAACCCAGAAGGACTTACAGAGTCATGTATTCAGACCACTTCTAGATAGGCTAAACTCCTGAGCACCAAAATGATACAGTTACGCAGAGACGTTATTGGATATCTGCATCATTATCACTCAGATTATTAACATTAAGCAAAGAGTGAATTTTACTTAAGATCGCAACTTTACTTAAGATCGCAATTTAAATTTAAATTCCATGATAACAGTTACATTTTCATTACATAGGTACGGTATCATGGGGTATTACTGCAAGGATATTTTATACCTTGTTTTTGAAGCCATGTGCCTGAGTAACAAGACTGCGGAGATACCTCCACATCAAGTGCCCAGAAGTTCACTGTATAAGTGTGTCTGAAATTCTGAATCACAACTTTGGTGACAGCAAGCTACGTAAAAGAGGCTAATTCTAATTGCTTAATTAATTTTAACGTTACTTTTCATTTTTAATGTCGGGTTTCACCAACCTCGTTATAATTTCGAACCTCGGCTATAACTAGAATTGCCATAGCAACCATTGTTGAAAACAACCAAAAGTAAGGATTTTCGGAAAAGAAACTCGGATTTATAACATAACCTGCTTGGTGAAACCGACCATAAGTAACCGCATATGTTAATCGTTTTATTAATGGCAAATCATTTCCCGATATTCAAAACGATCAGTCACACTTGAATGAATTAAAAAAATTATGGCTTCAAGTTTGAACATTGCAATTTATCATATGGAGAAAACCTGCTTTCAAAAGTTATTTAGGGTGTAATTTCTCTATCAGAAAGTACCATTCAAGTACTATATTAAACAATGCCTCACTCAATTTAGACTGGCCTGTTTTGCAATATTCATGTCTTCACGTCAATCAATCGCATCATACTTGTAATAATTCAAGTATGGTGCGAAAAAGAAGCTTTAACTTAGAGAACAACTGATATTTTCAGCTACTACACTCTCATTTAATTTTCCATTCCACTGACGCTTTGAAAATTATATGGTAGTTTAATAAAGGACGAACATTTCCCAACGACACGTTTGTAAATTGGCGTGAACTCTCCTGCAAGGCACACTTGCCAATGCACAAAAGGCGACAAAGCATGTTTGCCAGAATCAAAATTACGTAATGATATGCTGAATTTTGATACCCAACTCAAAATTGGCCATGTTTCTCCTCTGCTGGAAATTGAAGCGTAAACATTATTATCTGCATCAACTACCCCAAAGTAAAGTGCAGAATCACTCGAACGCGAAGAATATTTTCATGCCCAAACACCTTCAGCTATACTGTCAATGATAGCTCTAACAGCTCTGACACCCTTATTTGCCTGTTTACCCCTAAAATCGCCAAGCCCACATCATCCCCAGCCTACTAGAGCATAATGCCAGCAGCCATCCCAAAATGGCCTGTAACAAGGGTCACATTTCGCTTCCCAACGTTGTTCTAGGCAATTATTAAGCGGGCACCATAAAGAAAGGAAAAGATGGGCGTCGCAAATGACCTCTGCGGAGTTAACCCTTCGGCAGCGCTTGAGGAGAAATCCTTTTAACGAAGCCCCAAAGTTGGTTCAGTGCTTCCATTAGGCGGCTCACAATGGCTCCCGAAGCTGGGAATCATGTTGGCCATATTGCGTGCAACCGGAAAAGGGTAGAGGGAGGAGGAGGTGGAAAAGGGTGGGAGGAGGGAAGGGTAAAATGGGGGTGAAAGTGTCCAACTTTCTTCTTCCCTGTTTCCCCCTCTATGGTATCAAAGGGACCAATCTGTAAGGCGAGTAAGCCTCATCTCGTGTCCCGGATCACCAGATCCGGTTCAAGCTTCTCTTTTTTTATAGATTGAAACCTGGGTGGAATTCCACTTGAGGTGGGAAAGTGAGCTTCTCGGTACGAGGTGAAAAAATATGACACGTAGCCTGTATATAGCTCACATCAAACTATGCGAGATGTATTCTCCTGCGATGTTCGAATATCCAGGTTATTATTATATACTGCAGATCTGAACGTGATGATGATTAAATATCATCAAAGTGTGCTGGAACGTAAGGGAATCCGTAGATGTGCATTCCAAATGAAACGTTTTGAATAGAGTAACTGTTGAGAGTAATTTTGCCACAGACCCTACAAATTCAAGTATGAAGCACTTCATGAGTGAATATCAGGGTGATTAATATGTATTGTGGCAATCGAATGGAGTGTAGCTTATCTAACCCTTTGCAACTGTTCACCGTATTGTTAGTCCCAAGGGTGGCGACACCTGCACTACAGTGGCTGCCAAAAGGTAATGCAGATTTTACTGTTATCAAGAAAATCAGCACTCAACACGCTATATACAAAATGAAAAATTTGATGTAAAAATATTAATGCATTGCATGCAATTTCTGAAAGCGTTTCACCCTCTGTGAAAAGTAACCCATGCAATGGAGCGCTTGACTGTTAGTCACTGTTCTTCCACCATCCACTAAAGTTTTAAACGCCATTTTCTGCAAATTCCACGGCATTGATGCATGATTAAACCGCATTTTAGCAATGTAAATTCCGTCACATCTCCTGAACTGCAACACCAAAGCACTCACAGATGGCACTTTAGGCTGCTAACATTATGACAATAGACTGCAGCATAAAAACGTCCCCGTGCGACTTTGTTTCACGAAATTCTCACATTGCTCCCCTATTCTACATATATGTCCACGTAAACCGAGTTCCGGAGGCAATGCCCCACAATGCAAAAAATGCACTCGTCGGACATCAAACTTAGCAGATGGCTCCATTCGGCCACATTACAGGTAAAGTCGTAGCATGCAAACGACAAACCCTGAGCGCGGAATCCGTCAGGATTTCCGTTCATTACCATCATAAATGATAATCAGGCTGTGGTTTTTAGTGCTCCCGAGTCCATCTCTTAACAGCGCGCTTCTTTTATGTGGCGCGTCATGAAAGCCAAGCCAAAAGCCGAATGGACTGGCAGATTCCGACTAGGGATCCAAAATAAAGAATCCTGCCAGTGGATAACGACCACCGAGACCTACCTGCTGTAGTGGAGAGAGAAAATGTTAAGTTGCATACAGGGACGAGAGAGTTAGTGCGGATTTTAACGATGGGCTCCACCGGTCCTTTTATCTCGACGCCGCTAGCCAGTAAAACGTAAACCAACCTTGCTCTTGTCGGATAATTAAAAGATCCGCAAAACCGAGGCGGGGTCAGATCTGTGCTCGACTGATTTCCAGGACTGTGTAGCCTCCAACAGGTGGCGGTGTCAACGTCAGATCGGACGGAGAAACCACCCAGGGAGCTCTTTTTTTCATTCTGGGGTTGCAGATGCAACATGTTTCTTAGTTCATGCTTTATGTTGGACAAGCTTATCACATTTCAGGCATAATCATTCATATTAAAGAGGTATAATTTACATATAGTGACATGAATTCCAGTTCGGACTGGAAGTGGCATTTGACTATTTTCATTTGTCAGACAACAGTAATGCTGTAATAATTTGTAAATAATGGTGGGCTCAAACTTGCATTGCCATGTTGCTGTTAAAAAAGTCAGGGCTTACCTTGAGTGTTATGTATTGGGGCCGAAATATTTGAGCATCACAGATTTCATAGGCCAACTTTTCAATAATTATAACTATTCACTTATACTCTAAAAATAACCATTATTATGGTAGCCCACTTACTTTTTCACCTTCCAACAGATGTGTGCCCTCGTTACACGTATATGAATATTTTTGCCGACACAGTCAATTTTTTTCACGAGTACTATAGAAGCGCAGTTTTATGCAAAGTCTAAAGAACGCGTGTAAAAAAAGTGTGGCTGTATGGGGGCATGGTGACGCGTCTAAACTGAGGAAATTAATAACTACTGTATTTCCCTACAGGTAGCTGAAATACTCTTGTGTACGGGAAATTACTGAAAATGTCAAGAATTCATTGAATTGTTCAAGACGTTACAGTGAGGATTTTGTCTTCGTACAGTACATATGCACTGTAATAAGAACAGACGCAGAAAGGAACCTGTTGTGTTACAGACCTGAGTGTAAACATCACAATGCCTTTTGTAGCCGATGTATACTGCATCGCTGTGATTTCACAGACTGTAAAATCCTGTGTTGAACAAGCAGAATAAAAAACGGAGCCGTGAGCCGACGATCCGAAGGCAACGCGTACGTAAAAAGGAGTGTAGTATTTTCACTCGGTAGCAGGCCATGTGTGGTGTAAGGAGAATCAAGTGGTGTATAAGCTTCAGACATTTGACAGATTATGCAACAATTTTTTGATGCAATTTTACAGTGTGTCATTAGTGAACAGTGCACCTAATAATATTTCGTGCCAAAATTAATCTCTCCAGCAGTATTCTGTAAGATTTTGGCCTATATGGTAGGCGGCCATTTTTATTCAAAGGGACCAAAAATGCGGCTTAAAACATTAACAATACCGGTATATCAGGTTGGCAGGTCCAGGGCACTAATTGATGAGATTAATCTGAAATCACGGTATTTGCTTTCCGTTCAGGCAGGGTTTGTGGCATGTAAAGCTGACTCATGCCTGGTTCTGCCGGTAAACCATCGTTATCCAAACAGGCATAATGCCAAGGTTCTACCTAAAAATTGTGGTTGAAGATTAAAACTAATATCCACTATACGGATACTGCATATTGTTTTGCTCTCTACTGTGCAGTTGGTCATTGTTTGTACGAGATGTTCCTATTCGAAGAGGGGAGATGGGGAAGAGTTTATGCAACACAAATGCAAAAAAAAATGAAATAAAAATAAAGGAAACCCGACATTTATGCATAGTCTGGATAGTTCGAATGCCGACAGGAAGTAAAAAATTCATCAACAATTATTTCCACATCCAAGCTTCGGATTGTCACCTTGGGCGAGAACACCCACATATACAATAATTATAAAACTGTATATTAGCGCACACTATAACAAAGGGAACAAATAGGAATGAGCCTGAATCAAAAATAATTAAAATACTGATAGTTTCATAATATTGACACTTCTACAAGTAAAAATGTCACGGGTAGTTATTTCCATTTTCGACCCTTTCGCCTCACCTTCAAAAATGTGACAATAAGTTGCATATACTGCCGTAAATCCACTTTAATGGGCTTTCCAACGGTATTAATTAGAATTCCACGCCAAACAGGGTGAGATCACAGGGGCGAGAGTTTGCGAAATACACCGACACTAAATCAGCTCATTTATGACACACATGGTATATTCCTAAAGGCACCCACTTTTACTTGTATTTTAATGATATATTAGACAAGGTTAAAAAGTTTAGCAGGCTATATTTTTACTTCAACGTGGTTGCAAATTTATAATTTAATCTATACAGTCCATGGACAGTGCACGGTTCTCGTTCTTCGAAAAAACCTGCAAAGTATTCCAACATTTGAAGTGAGAAATATGTAATGTGGTCCAAAGGGTGTGTAACGTCCTGTATTGCATGCAATTAAGCAATAATAAACTTATTATCAATTGACACAATAGAGTAGCCTCGAAGTTGTGTTGAGGACATATTGCGGAACTTCAGCTATCAGACTGCCAATTACAGTTTCCATGTAGTCTGGAAGTGCTTTAGATAGCCAGGGCATGCAAACTTTGTATTATTTCGATATAAGTACATAAATGATATGCAATGAAAAATAACTTACTGGTAAATGTTACAGTCGGCTATATTATACCCAGGAATGTGAGTCACTGAAAGGACATTTTAAAAATTGCATTGTCATTTTCTGTCAGGCTTATTAGCCCACTGGTTCGTGCTTGAAAGAGTAACTGCTGTGGTATGTGATCATTATGCCCAGCAAAGGCTTTCATCTGGCCAATATTGTTCACTGTATTTTTCAACTTCAATATTATTTCTGATGGAATAGAGTATTTCACGCCTACAAAGTCAGCATACTACCCGAGACATTTAATTCTGGACACTTGATCTTACAATGACACCGCTACAGTGTCTAAAACTTGGTCGCTTATGTCTATATACACAATGGCATTAGATAATTTTTCCACCACTGATATGTGAGTTTTAGTTCAGGTGGTCCGCATTCATTTTTACAGCAGAAAAACCTGGTCATAATGGCTCTAAATTCGAGACCTCATGCATTATTCTTTCGCAAAAATGTATCAATCACATCAGCCAGGCGAGACATGGCAGAGAACAAAAAAGCTTCCATTACACACTGCCCTATCAGGGGGGGAAAAAAACCTCGTCCCGTTCGCTAAATCTTCCTGCAACACGTCATAACCCCCGGACATGACAGGTACAATTAAAATAATTGAACTCTCCGTCACACTCCCCCGTAACTAAAAACTCGGTCACTTTAAAAACACTAATAACAGCCTTGATTCCGGACATGGCCAGGTACAGATATCTGCTTCCAGGCATAATCCCGCCGGATATACATATTGGGTAAAGCCCAGTGTAGTCGTCCCGTGTGCAGTCGCCAGTCGCAGAAACTAATTAACCTTCCAACTGCCACAGGACAGGAACAGTTCTTGACACTGGTTGGAAACCTTGCATCAAAATGAACGATTTGACCATAATCAATGCAGCGCAGCCTTCCGCCCGGCTGCATTACCGTCATTTTCCTGGGTGAGTGGGAGCCCCGGATAATGGAGATGGGACAGCGTTGTGGTGATCCTGCGGCAAATTAGACCCAACATCCCTTGTGCCCCCGCCAGGACAGAGCTGCCGCCTGCATTTTTGGACCCCCACTTGATACGTGTATTACAAGTGCACATTTTCGCTTCAATTATGACCCCGACCATCATATATAGTGGGGGGAATAATGAACTCCCTTCAGGTTAGAGGGGGATATGCTTGGGGATATGACTGATCATGTCCAAGTCAAAGTCCCGCGGGTGTTGGCCTGTACATGTATTTTCAGACATTGACCACTTTTGCCCAAGGACTGGTATTGTGGCCGGCTTACTGGACTCTGGGGGCTTTTGTACGGGCAAATCAGGCCGGCAATCAATCCACATTAAACACGGAAAACAGCTTACTTCACTTTGGAATGGATGGCGGGACAATACGAGCCCCGGCACGCAGTATATAATTTTCGCCTTGTTTCTCCGGATAACAAAATCGCCGCCCATTATTTGCCCAAATTGTCTGCATAATTGAACATGCTATTCAATCCGCGCTCAATGTTTAGCGACCTAATTGTTGCGATATTGTAGCCGGAAGGGGCGGCTGTGATTGGAAGATGCGATTGGGCAGAAAGGTGCATCTATTCCACTTCATTTACCTGATGCTCATAGAGCTCCTTTTAGGCTGCCCTTTTATATCCTTCAGTTGCGATTTAAGAACTGTGTGCGAGAAAAAATGACCTGAAATGCAATACGTTCAGTCATATTTTAGTCAAAATTTAGTTAAGGTATTTTCTGATTAAGCTACTGTAATAGGGTGGAGCGCAAAAATTATCGCAAGGGGTGTCAAAAGTTGTGTATTGACTAGTTATAGAGGTATGTTGCACCTGGTAGATATGGCAACCACGTGAAAGTAACCCCCGGCTGGGTCACCCATCGTGGCCACATGTCCAGATATACTCAGAAGTGTCCAAAGAACAAGTGTACCAAATTTCATACTGTTACCACACAATGCAAAGTTCGAACCCTTAGCACAACTGGACTAATAGCAGCGTTCGTAAATAACCCGCGAAGGGGCGCGTGAAGCCCTGGGTTTAAGTCGCTGTAGCTCCGAAAATACGGACTGTACGTGGAAAAGGTACTCTATACCTTTTGTAGCATAAATGCTCCGTTACGACTTTTGTTTGGCACATATCTGCGTGAGAAGCATAGTACGCTCATAAAAAGTCATTTCACTCGCTTCATGGTAGCCAACCCGCAATTACAGGCAATTAAAAGCAAAGAGGGGAAGGAGGAACGCGACTGGCAGGAAGGGGTGAGCTGGGTAAACCCCCTTGCCTTTGTGGGAAAGTAAGTGGAAGTTTTCACTGATAAGTAGAAAAATTTCAAATGGTTAAGTCTAAAATTTCCACTTATTATTGAC